>OX465098.1:32237940-32329298 GCA_949987625.1 Chalcis sispes | reverse complement strand
CGCGCAATTCGCGAAAGGTGCGAATATGCCCGTTGCGCCCCCATTTTGGTCGCTAAAGTCTCGGACGTCTTTGCTCCTGGGTCCTGGCACGAGAAGCCGTCCTGTGGACCCAACTTACCCGTTGCAACGCCGCGCAATCATCGTTGCGCGGCTCGTGTGTCGTCCTCGCCGGCTAGCTGATAACTAAGAGAGGGCGGTATTCGGGAGGAAACTGGAAGTTTCTCGTCGCAAAAATAAAAATCAAAAGTATAAAGTACTTTATAAGAAAGTGGCAAGTATAAACTTACATAAAAAAACTTTACAAAAGAAAGTAATAAAGGGTGCTGAAAACTAATAATTACAAAAAAAAAAGAAAAAAAGGAAATAAAAGATAGAAAAAAAATAAGAAGACAACAATATTATAATAAATAAAATAGTTTAACAATTTTAATAAACAGAAAGAGAGTATAAGTTAGAAGTTATAAATTAGAGCCAACATGAAAAATAAATAATTAAATAATGAACAAAAGAAAGATTACAAAAAGAACGTACGAGAAACGCAAGTAACAAGTAAAAAGATCTACTAAACAGCTGGGCTAAAGGCGCGCTATTCCGCACTACCAGGGCTCACGCACGCTGAGCACGATGTGAGTGCGAGAGAGAAAGAAACTCTCGCATTACGCCTACAGATGTGAGAGAGAAAGGTTTCGCTCACTCGCGCGTGCCGTATACTGTACGGGTGCGAGGGAGAAGACTACTTTCCCGCACTGAGCCCGTTAGAGTGAGAGAGAAAGCGCTCTCTCACTCGCGCGCTGTATCTACTGCGAGTACGAGAGAGAAAGCGACTCTCCCGTACAGCGCCGTAGGAGTGAGAGAGAAAGCTCTCTCCCACTCTTGCGCTCAACCCTACGCGAGTGCGAAAAAGAACGCAACTCTCTCGCACTGCTCTTACTAGAGTGAGAGAGAAAAGCCTCACCCACTCGCGCGCGCCGTATATGCTGCGAGTGCAAGAAAGAAAGTGACTCTCCCGCACTGCTGCTACTAGATTGAGAGAGATACCGCTCCCTCACTCACACGCGCCTACTCTTACACAGGTACGAGAGAGAACGCAACTATCTCGCCCTGACTATACGAGAGTGAGAGGGATGACGCTCTCTCACTCGCACGAACCGCGTAAAATAAACGAAATAAAAAGTGAAGTAACCGGCAGAGGTTACTCCTACTCTAACAAAAAAATTATACTAAATTACGCGCGCTAGAATTAAATTTATAAAAGACTTACTTTTGGCTGGCCAGCCGTGCACGCAAAAAAAGAATAAATTTCCGCTCGAAGCGGGACGCTGATGTCGCCGGCCGAAGTCACTTCGTGAGGCGCGTCGCCTCGCTGCTACGCCCCTGTGGTCTGGTGGCGGTGCGCTGTGTGCTGCAAATCGCAGCTACGCACCTGCGCTAAAAACACGCACGACCGGAGCGCATCAGACACTCGCGAAAACGTCGCGCGAACAAACTTGCCGAGACGCAGGAAGAGGACACGCGTCCGAACTATAAAAATGGCGGAAAGGAACTGCCTGAAAAACGCGGGAAAAAGCTAGCTTGCCTAGCCTATCTTTTCTATACGGCAAACGACTATTCTATCCATCGACGTGTACCGTATTTTCCCGCCCGGGGCCGTCACGTTACCGAAATTGAACTCGGCTCGCGGACCGCGGAAGCGCGCGAAATATAAACATGCGCGGAGTACGGAGTGTTCTCCGTGACACTGTTTACAAATTATAATAAAATTTCTATAATTTTAATTATATATCTGATAATCAAATTTTAATCTATCTTGATTGTTAAAATCAATTAAATTTTAAAATTAATAGTGTAAACTTAAATTAAATATGAAATATAAACATGTAAAAGAAAAAAAATACATGATAAACCAAATGTGGCTGACATCGCGTAAATTTTAAGAATATGTATATGTATATAAGGTGACGACCCTAGTGAATGAACAGATAAGGAAATTGCATACTTTATTCGTTGATTTAAATAATAAAATTACTTTAAATAAAAAGACTTGCTCTATACGATAATTAAGTTTCTTAAAATTATATACAAAAGGTCATTATTACATAAAGTATAAAAATTAATTATAAAAAAGAGAAAATGAAATTTTTTTATCGAATCTCTAGTGAATGAACACTGCACATATGAGTGGAGTTAGTGAACGAACATACTTACTTGAAGCATATTCTAACCTTAATAAGTTACAAATTTTTGAGTTAAACCACCTCACAATATATCACATAGCCGAACATCACAGCAGCACTGATCGCACGTTCATTCACTAACTACACAAAATTATACACACAGCACTAGTAAATGTAACGGTGTTCATTTACTAACTCTATGGTCTGCGTGATGGTGTTCGTATTTTAATGAATATGTAAAAAAGAAAGACTCCATTTATGTAAAAAAACTAATTGGTAAATTTAATTTCGTATAAAAATTTAATATTACAATAAGTTTACTATCGTTTAAGATTAAATTTTTTGCATAAAAATTCCTTCAAAGTAAGTGACTCTACTATGTTAGCTCATGAAAATAGACGTTTTTCATTGTAAATGCATGTGCACTTATTTCTCGACTTTTTTTTTTATAAACTCTTTAATACAATTATTTAACATGTTATATAAAAAATAAAGAAAAAATGACAGCAATTTTGGAGAAGCTAATATTTTATGTTCAGAAAGTACACAAATTTTAATATCTTTTACTTACTGCGAGTTTGTTCATTCACAGGAGTATGTTCGGGAACTAGGGTTGTCACCCTATTTCAAAAAAAATTATTTAAACTAAAATTTATGTTTCACAACGAATTGTAATTATACTTATTATAAAATGATGATATTTATAAAAAACCTTGCTTACCATAAACTAACTGATACTTTATGATCGAAACTATAGTTTCTTGTTCGCAACAAGTCGAAGTATATGAATTCATTTATTATAAATAAACATGCATTTTATTTACATGAATAATATGTGCCTATTGTAGATATTGCACTTCATAGAAATAAAAAAAAATATATACGTAGTGTGTCCCATGGAAAACGGAACTTTTTCAAAATAAAGACCAAAACCCAATATTCCGGCAAATCTCATTTATTTCATTCAAAACAGTCTTCTTCCGCATCAATACAACGTTTTGCACGATCAATTAACATATCGAATGAGTTTTTGAGATCATTTTGATCCATCGACTTTGGTATGTCGGTCGTCGCTCTTTGAATGGCCTCTACGTCGGTATAACGTTTTCCTTTCATAGGCAAGTGCAATTTGGAGAACAAGTAGAAGTCGCACAGAGCCAAATCCGGCAAGTACGGTGAATGGTTGACGGTTAAAATGGAATTTTTGATAAAAAAATCCGTGATTAAGTTCGATCGATGAGACGGGGCATTATCATGCAACAAACGCCAGCTCCCTTTTTCACGGTATTGTGGCCGCACACGACGAATACGGCTGAGCAAACGCTTCATAACACCAAGATAAAACACAACAGTAATTGCTTGACCAGGTGAAACAAATTCACGATGAATAATACCCTCCGAATCGTAGAAACAAATCAACATTGTCTTCACTTTTGACTTTTCAAGACGACTTCTTTTCGGATTGGGCTTGGTTGGGTGCTTCCATTCAGCACTTTGACGCTTGGTTTCGGGATCATATTAAAAAAAACACTATGTCTCGTCACCAGTCACAATTGAATATTTCAAGTTTGGGTCCTTTTTTGACTCTTGAATCAAATCCTTACAATGTTGAATTCGGAGCAATTTTTCGTAGTCGGTCAATTTGTGTGGAACAAAGCGTGCACACACCTTCCGTAGATTCAAATGATCGATCAAAATGCAATGAATTGAATTTTTGCAAATATTCAATTCCATTTCCATGTATCGCAATGAATATTTTGGCTCATTTTTTATAAATTCACGCACTTTTTCAATGTTACTTTGAGTAACCACGGTATTCGAAGGACCTGGATGTTCGTCGTCCTGAATGTCTTCACGACCTTCCTGGAACCGCTTATACCACTCATACGAGGTCTGGCTATTAAATAACGAGACTGGTTACGAAAAAGGGTTTTATTATAAAAATTATTCTACATTCGAATGCTCCCCTTCAATATACCCCCCTTCCCTCGCCACACACCTTTCCATACGTTTTTTCCATTGATCGAAGCAGTGCTGGAAGCCTTCTTTGGTGAGGGCCTTTAGGAGCTCTGCCGTTTTTTGCTTTACCGCTTCCATCGACTCAAATCGGGTCCCTTTTAAAGCAGATTTTATCTTCGGAAACAAAAAAAAGTCGCATGGTGCCAAATCTGGCGAGTACGGCGCGTGTTTGAGCACTAGAGTGCGCTTACCGGCCAAATACTGCTTCACAGATAGCGCGTTATGGGCAGGTGCGTTGTCCTGGTGCAAAATCTACGAGTTGTTCTTCCACAACTCGGGCCGTTTCTTACGAACTCGTTTTCGCAGTGTTGCCAAAACTGACTAATAGTAAGTCTGGTTGACAGTCTGACCCTCTGGAACCCATTCAGTCATCACGATACCGTTAATGTTGAAAAAAACGATCAACATTGCCTTGAATTTTGATTTGGACATCCTTGCTTTTTTGATTCTAGGCGATTCAGGCGTCTTCCAATGCATCGATTGCCGCTTTGTTTTAACATCGTATAAAAAAATCCACGTTTCGTCGCAAGTTATAATGTTTTTCATCAGTCCGGAATCTTTTTTTAACCTTTCAAGGAAATCTGAGCAGACCTGTTGACGCAAGAGCTTTTGGTCAGGAGTCAGGTTTTTTGGCACCAACTTCGCACAGACTTTTGTCATGTGTAATTCCTCGTGTAAAATTTGTCTAACCGTTTCTTTATCGGCGTTTACAGCCTCGGCAATCATCCGGATGCTCATTCGACAATCTGCACGCACAATTTGGTTGATTTTGGTCACTGTTCCCGGAGTTGAAACAGTGACAGGGCGACCTGGGCGTTGGTCATCTTCAGTGCTCACTCGGCCCCCACTGAAGCGCTTACACCACTCAAAAACACGCGCACAAGATGGAGAATCATTCCCATAGGCTTCTTGCAACAATTTACAGCACTCAAGTCGGAGTTTTTTTCAATTTAACGAGAAATTTGAGATTGATACGTTGCTCCTGTTTTTCGTCACACATGGTCTTCGGCACGAGAAAAAAACACGTTTGTTTCAAACCGCTACTGCACAAATACAATAATAGTGACGAGAACGTGTTTTGGTACGTGCATAGACAAGATATCTAGATACCCAACGCACGATTCGTTTTTTCCCCACGCCTCTACGGCGCCCTCTAGGCGCGCAGTCTCGTTATTTAATAGCCAGACCTCGTATTGCACAAGAAGGGCGCTCTACATCATGTTCCCGATGCTCTTTTCAGGTTAGTTTCGGGGGACGAACAGGAGATAACCGCTTTTGGTTGATCTCAGACTCGTGGTATATCGAAAGGGCGAACGATGTGCGGCGTTATCCGAGTAAATTTCCTTAGTGGAAATTAGAGGACGACCTGCTTTACCGTCACGCCCACGATGATTGGTTGGATCTGATGACCCTTGTAGAAGAAGGGTGCAGATTAGTAGTGCCGGCGGAACATAGAGTGAGAGTGTTGGAGGAGGCCCATTGCCATCCGACTACGGGTCATTTCGGTGTCGAAAAGACGAATGACAGAGTGGTGAGTGAGTACTATCGGCCTGGTATATATCGCGACGTTTAAGACTTCGTCTCACGCTGCGATTTGTTTTAGCGCTATAAGGTGTCTTAGGCGGCCCCTCCAGGTTTGATGGGAAAGAGAATTGTAGAAAGACCATGGACAGTCGTAGCGGCAGACGTAATGGAGTCCCCCCGCAGTAAAAGCCTGTTTAAATACATCTTGGCGTTTCATGATTTATTTACTCGCTGGGTAGAGCTTAAACCTTTACGTATGGTCAATGGGAAAGCCGTCGCCCGAGCGTTTGAAGAGCTCGTGCTTTCCCGATGGGAGACTCCTGATTTTCTGCTCACGGATAACGGGATGGGGTTTGTTAATAAACATCTTTCCGAGGTCCTGAGCGAATATGGAGTCAAGCACGTCACAATGCCGACTTACCATCCGCAGACAAATCCCGTCAAGCGATCAAACAGAACGCTGAAGACGCTTATCGCGGCCTTCGCCGAAGCCGATCATCGGCGATGGGACGAACATATGCACGAGGTGCGGCACCCGATAAGTACGGCGGTGCAGTCGAGTCTCAAGATTTCTCCAGTATTTTTAAATAATGGGAGAAACCCTCGGCCAGCTAAGTGGTTGCGGAGAGAGGTGGAGGAAGGTAGCCCGAAGCTGAGATTAGACCCTAACATCTGGGCCGATCGGCCTTAACGTCTCAGTGCGCTGAGAGACTTAGTGCGGTGTCAAATTGATGAGTCGCAGAGGTAAAACGAATGCTAGTATAATTTGGGGCGACGGTTCGTGGTTATCAGTCCTGGGGATACGGTGCTGCGACGAGAGCGGGTCCTGTCAAGCATGGCGAAGGGAGTTTTATCGAAACTCGCGTCGAAGTACGACGGACCCCTTACGATCAAGGAGGTACTGTCCCCGTCAATCTATCTTCTTGAAGACTCGGGTCGTAGGTCCTCGAAGGCGCATATCTCTGACTTAAAGAAGTATGTGAATCCGCGGACCCTTCCTGGAGGGGTAGAGTAAATGGAGCCTGGTCTAGATGGTACAGGGTAGTGTAAGGGAGTGAATGGTGGTGGCGATTAGTAGCTGTTTAACGGCTCGTCGCCCCAGTTTACTTATTCTCTTTTGCGTTATTCTGTTTAAAGGTTTTGGATGGAGACTCACCTGGCGTTCGAGTTCGCCGAGTGTGTCCAGGAGATGAAGGGTCAGCGGCTTAGTGAAAAAGAGAAAGAGAAGCGACGGCGTTGAGAACGCCAGCTTCAGTGGGCAAGCTTAAGCGAACCATTGTCAGTTGTGCCCGTGGCTTCTGTCCCGCCGGTAGAGTGGGCCACGGTGGGAGCGAAGGAGCCGATTCCGGAGGCCATGGAGCTGGATTCTCCGTTCAGCCCTAGCCTCCGGAATCGCGGCCCTCCCCTCGTTGAAGTGGCCTCCAGCGCTGCGGTCGAGAGGTTCGCGTGGTGGGCTGTGGAGGAAGAAGAGGAGAATCCACTGTACGGTTGCGGCCGGGAAAAGTGGGAGTTGGAGGTGCTTATAAACAGCCAGAGGGTGAGGGACGAGAAAGATAAGCGCCACGACTCCTGTTTGTTTTAAGCAGAAGTACCGGAGAGTCCTGGGTGGCCGGCGAGTTATGCCAAAGGCTTGAGATGAGAGGAGGCTGTTCGTTAGCGCGCCATCGTTTCGTTTTGGCCGAGGCGGTGAAAGTCGAATCCCAGCCGGCACCTCGAGCTTGACGATTACGAGTCGGGTCAACCACTTTGGTGGAGAGCGCTAGGGTAATAGCCGAAGCGAAGAGTTGTGAGACAGCTGGGACTTAAGGGTCGCCGAACCCTTGCACGAGCCACACAGGGCAGCTCTCGAGGAGGAGCCCTAGCGAGCCCCGGTAGTGGTGGAGAGGGCGGAAGGAAGTGACCCGAAGGTCGCCCAGAATGAGAAGACGCCAAAGCGCACTTCCACCCAGCGCCGTCGAGATTGCCGCAAGAATCGCTGCCCTGTCGCGCCCACCGCGTCGACGTCTCCCGCCGCCGTAGCACCTGGCGGAGTGGCCGCTTACATAAGCCGCAGGATAGTGGCTGAAGAGCGACGGCGAGCGGAAGCGTTTGGAGTTTCTTCCTCGGCCTCCGAGGTAGAGATTAAGGCGGCCATTGAAGCGGACGCGGAGGCTCGCATGTGAATGAACCGAAAGGCAAATAAGAGGCAACAAGCCAGAGAGAGAAGGGTCTCCTCCGAGGGAACGATGTCGCCTCCTCCGCCACCGGTAATCTCTGCTCGCGCCATGGCCTCGGTGCACGCTAGCCCCGCGAACCTTCGACCGCGGCATTCTACGGCGGCAGTGGTCAACCACTCGGCGGCTGCTGAGCCGTCCTCTCCTCAAGCCGAGGGGCACATAGAGTCGGTGGAGGACTGGCTCCGGTTGATAAGCAGTTTGAGAGACGTCTCCTCGGAGGTCAGGAATTTGGTGGTCAAGGCCGTGGCGATGAACACTATCGCCCGCCACAAGAGTCGCCGGTAAGAATGAGGTGAGTCTTTTTTTTTGACTAGGAAAAGATTCTCGCGGTCGTCGGAAAGGGAGGGGTGCTATCGTCGACGATATGTGCTTAACTTACCCTCATATGAAGTGGTAGAGTTCAGGGGGGGACTTTGTGACGAAGAGTCCATCATAGGCCGTCGACGAAGAATGTAAATGTTCACATTCTTGCATGAATGTCGCCAGATTGCCGGCTTGTAAAGTGTGATCCATTATAAGGTTTGATATTCAAAAGGCTTTTTTTTACAGATCACGTGTGACTCCTGTCAAACTGTAATGTAATTTTTATTCAGTATTGCTTGACAAATCATCATGGAAAGACTTACACCACAACAACGTATCCAAATTGTTCAGCTGTATTACGAAAATCAGCGTTCTGTGAGAAATGTTTTTCGTGCTCTTAGAGCAACTTATGGTGTGCATCGTCGACCTACCAAAACCACTATAGCCAATACCATCCGCAAATTTAAAATCCAGCATACATTATTGAATGACCGATGCGACCACATCCAGCAAGTATCGAAGAGCAGATGCAGCTGAAAATGTGGCTGAAGACCGTGACGAATCGATTCGGCGTCGTTCTCAACAGCTTGGTTTGTCGCACGCAACAACTTGGCGTATTTTACGTAAAGATCTTGGTTTTAAGGTATACAAACTTTAACTCGTGCAAGAATTAAAGCCGGGCGACTAAGGTTTGCGTAGTGTTTTTGGTGAATGGGCTCTGAATCAGATCAATGAAAATCCACTGTTTTATCGCGAAATTTTCTTCAGTGACAAGGCGCATTTTTGGCTCAATGGATACGTCAATAAGCAGAATTGCCATATTTGGGCTGTCAAACAACCTGAAGAGCTTCAGCAGCTACCAATAAAGCCACAGAAATGCACAATTTCGCGTGGTTTATGGGCTGGTGAAATCATCGGTCCATATTTCTTTCAAAATAAGTCCTGTCAGAACGTAACCGTTTATGGCGACCGCTATCGCACCATGATAACGGATTTTTTGCTACCTGAATTGAAGCCCGTGGTATCTGTGAACTTTGGTTTCAACGAGACGGCGCTACTTCGCATACAGCTAGAGAAACAATGAACTTATTGAGAAATCATTTTGGTGAGAACCTGATTTCACGTTTTGGACCAGTAAATTGGCCGCTTAGATCGTGTAATATCATACCTTTACAGTCTGTCAAGTAAGAGCGTGATCGTGTTAATTTATAAAAAAATTTATTTGATTAAACTTTCATATTTATATATACATTGTACACATTACAAACAATGATGCAATTTGGTCAATAATGTGTCCAGTCACCACCGGCGTCAATAATTGCCTGGCATCTCCGAGGCATGCTTTCTACTAATTTGACGGCGTATTCTAGTAGCAAGGATCTCCAGATCCGACGAATTTCGTAAGAGAACTGCTTCAAAGTGTATGTGCGTCTTCCACGAAGCTTCCGTTTAATATATGCCCACACATTTTCAATAGGGTTTGCATCGGGCGACTGCGACGGCCAATCCAATGTAACGATGCCAGATTGAGTCTTCCACTGAGTACAGAGCTTGCTGCGGTGTTCAGGATCGTTGTCCTCCTGCAGTATCCAATCTTCATTTTTTGTGATGAACCATCGTTTGGCAGATGGCAGTAAGGCCTTTTTGTAGCTTTTTATCATTTTTTCGGCATTTAGGTTGTCAGTAAAGAGGTGCAAAGTGCCGAATCCCTGCTTTGAGAAGCAGCCCCAAAGATGCACCTTTATTCCATGTTTTACGGTTCGCTGAACAAGCCTATTGGTGGAAGTTGACCAGGCTCGCGTGAGGACAGAACGTGCCCATATAGAACATTCATCAGTAAAAATGACATTTTCAAAATCTCTATCAATATTCTCATGCGCCCAAGCGAGTCGCTTTGTCACATGTTTTTCAGTCAACAGAGGCTTTTTCATTGTGTTGCGCCATTTCAGATGATGAGTACGAAGATGGGTTCGGATAGTTTCGTAGGGTATATCTTAACCTTTTGCCATTAATTTTGCTTGTCCTTGCCGCAGTGTTAAAGCAGGATTCCGCGAAAACAAATTCACTATTCTTTTTTCATCTTTTTTGTTCACTTTTCCTATCGAGCCACGTTCTGGTGAATCATCGACATTTTTAGCCACTTTATATCGCTGTATCCACTTCTGTACAAATGCCTTCGACTTTCTCATATATTTAGCAGCCGCTGATTGCCACATTTTGGGACCTTTCGGGTGGATGCAAAGGAACACAGCCTCGTAGCGCGACGCGTGCTTAGCACTCATGGCGTTTAACGTAATTCTCTTTCAAAGGATCAACGACAACTGAATCTTTGTTGATAATGCATCAAGGACAAAGCTTCCCTCTATCGGCTCGCGAGAGAATTAAAGCGAAATCTCTTATTACCTGTCGGTGAAATCGACCACGCTCTTACTTGACAGACTGTAGATTATTTTCTTTGGGGTTACACAAAGTCTCTGGTCTTCAGGGTTAAGCCAGCTTCAATCGACGCTTTTCAAGCCAACATTACTCGTGTCATTCGCGAGATACCGGTCGCTATACCGGAACGCGTTGTCCAAAGTTAGACCCTTAGGATAAACCATTTACGTCGCAGTCGCGGTCAACATTAAAATGAGACAATCTTTAAAAAGTAAATGTCATAGATTGTTCTTTCGGCTCATAATAAAATTTTTGCTATAGAATTTAACTTTATGCCTTTTATTTGAGATCCAAAATTAAATCTCAGAATGAATCACCTTATATAAGCCTGTTTAGTCGTTAAAATGCATATTTTTCTCAAAGCCGGCAACGTTCGAAAATCACGCGATTTTCGAACTTGCGGCGACGATCGGCGAGAAATTTCGGGGAGCCGTGAGGGAAGGGGAGAGGAAAGTGAGTAGTACAGTTAGTTTTGCTTCGTGCTCCCGCGAAGACGAAAAAGATTTCCTGCGGTTGAGAGAATGAAGTTCTTTTTGTTGATTAGAGTGAGCGTCGTGAGTGAGACAGCCATGGGTGAAGGAGTGCGAGAGAGAGAGAGAGAGAGAGAGAGAGAGAGAGAGAGAGAGAGAGAGAGAGAGAGAGAGAGAGAGGGGGGGGGAGAGGGAGAGAGCGAGAGAGTTAAAGCGATGAAGGGAGAGAGGTAGATGGAGGGAGAGAGGGAGGGGGAGAGGGTGAGATGGAGAGAGAGAGAGAGAAAGCCAAAAAATTTTTGAATTTTTTGCTTAATGACGTAACAGCTGATAATACTGCTTAGTTGAAGCACTCGTAATTACATGTTTTACATTCATAGCCCCTACCTTCTGCTTTGCTGTCCAGTTGTGTCATTGTTTAGTCATTTTGTTTGTCTATCATTGATATTTATCCCGTTACTATCTTTCGTTTCTGATTTATTCAAAAAATAAATTTTCATCAATAAGAAGCTTAGAATTTGGATTATCTTCAGTAGGAGTGATGCTTAGGGAGCATGCATCGAGTTATATGATCTTATGTTTAGCCTCCATGATTTGTTTTACAAGATCACTACTGACAAGTATGACTGGCATAAAATAGATACTTCTCGAACTGTCTCCGCCTCTGCCCCGAGTTATAACTTTGGTGGTTAGTATGTCGCCCGGCGTGATAGTGAGCGGCACCGCTGAACCGCTGAACAGTCAATCGTGCTCGAGATCACAAAACGATTATGCTTGGTATACTACTACCCTCTACACGCATGACAGTGTTAGTATAGTGTGGAGTGTTTGTGTCTACGTTTCGAGAAGTGTAAGGTATAACTAGCGAGGTTTTCGCTGAAATACTGCCATTGGTCAGAGTGTGTACTTCATGGTCAGTATCTTCATTTCGTTTGTGGTCAATTTGTGTGAAGTCAGAGACAGCCTGTACGACAGTTGGCACACCCAGAGTCAGTTCAATAAAGTTTTTTTGTGTGTTATCAAATTCAGGTTTAACTTGTTCCAAAAGATTAATATGTTGAACGTTAATGTTGAGAGATATCTTTTTCTCTGTAGCTGAAAGCTTGAATCTAATACCGCTATAAAATTGTTTTCAAGTTTCGTTTTCATTTGGCTAAATCTACGCTTCTCTTCCTAAGCCTCGACCGATTAACACGTAGTTCACTCAGTACTGTATTCCGATTTTGAATCTAAGCTGCAATATCATTATAATTCTTGGTTAGGTGATCGAATTGTGGAACAATGCCTATTAATTTTTTGATAGGATCACTTATCATCTAATTTGTTGATCTAGGTCGTTGGCCGAAATGAAAGAGAGTCAAAACACATTGAAACATCGCGCATTTAATCTGTTTTTTAGTTTCACTTATGTATCTGATTAGTTGCATTTTGGACGTAACAAGTATTTTCCTTGTAAAAATGAAAAACAAAATAAGTTTAAACACTGTTTTTATTGTAATGCTAAGATATGAATATATAAATTTTCACGATATTTTATAAGTATTTAATCAAAATATTAATCGTTAATTGAAAAAAAAAATCCTTAACATCAATTAAAAAATTTCCTTTTAATTTTACTTCTTCTGTCATAATCAAAGATTGAAAGAAAAATGTTAATTAAAAAAAGTGTGTTTTTATGATACATTTATTATCGTATTTTTTATAACGTACTTTTCAATACTATTTTTTGGCATTTTCATCCTTCGAGAAAACAATTCTTTTCCGGCATTTCAAGTGCTGATCCGGTTCTTGAATGTAAGCCCTTATTTCTGATTTATTAAATCTATTGATTAGATAAACAATTTTTTTATTAATTAGGTTAATTATTTTCAATATATTTATTAATATAGTATCATACTTCTTTTTACAGGATGATGTGAGTGGAATGCTATCTTATGCCTTTCAAGTTGCTATGAGTCTTATTCAAAATCGAGGCTTTCGTAATATAGTTTTGCGTTGTTTAGTTAGCTTGTACAAAAATTTAGCTACTCCAGATTACGTAAATATGTGTCAATGCTTAATCTTTTTGGATGACGCATTAGCTGTTGCTGAACTTTTGGATAGACTAAGCCGAGGTTCACAAGAATGTGCACTCATGGCTTATCAAATCGCATTTGATTTATATGAATCAGCCACTCAACAATTCCTTGGTCGAGTCTTACAAGCTTTACGAGCTACAGCTCCGATACCCGGAGCGCTTAATGTCAAAGCAATAGTGAAGCCTGCAAATATAACAATGCCTTCAACAACAGAAGTTACAATATCAGAAATTGAAAGTAATTCGAAAAGGATTGAAGAAGAAACTCAAAGAACTATTGATAGTTTGGTAAGGTTCAATTCATTTATTTTCATATTTAACTTCCATTTTTTTATAGTATCAGGAATATACAAATGTACCAAAAACTTTATTTTGTTGTATATTAAAACTAAAATACATATAAAATTTTTTTATATTTGACGTTAATGCATTATTGTCTTTCCTAAAATAAATCTAAAGACCTAAAACAATAAACTTTTATAGTCAATGATGGATACCGACTAAACTACATGATGTCAATTGTTGAGATTCCTTAAGTGAGTATGCAGGTAAACTCCTGGCAGATAGAAGTTCTTACCCCAGAAGGAAATTTCTCGAGACAGCGAACATTTAATGGCCACATCATTCTTTATCGCGAAAATCGAGACTAGAGGCAATCCTACGGGCACACCAACCCTGACGCTTTTAATAAAACTTGAATCAAAAAAAAAAAAAAAAAAAGAAATTTCAAAATACATAATTCATTAGAAAGTGAAAAATAAAATTTAAATCTAAAATAAATAAAAGATGAAATTTTATATTTAATAAGTTAGGTATATGACTTCAAGAAAAAGGCAATTTTCAATATTTTTTTTTGAGAATTTGTTTATTTATTTGGTAATACGTGTTACGAGATTTAAGTAATACATGTTCTAAAAAGTTATAAAAATTTTTTAACGTCGAAATATTGATAAACATCTAAGTTACAGTCGAACCTTTAAAAATCTAAAAAAAAAAAAAAAAAAAACGCGTTTTGCAGTGAATCGTGTTGCTCTTGATTAGATCATTTGAAATGAAAAAGTTTTTGGGGTTAGTTCGGGAAGTATCTTTCCTCCAGAGTGAACGATTTATTTGCATCGAGTTTTTAATTTTTTAACAAGATGGCGATAATTAACAAAGAAAATTTTTTTTACCGAAAAAAACGCTTAATTTTTGACTGTAAAAAAAAAAAATAATTAAATAAATTTAGATATTTTTTGTTCAGTCGCGAGATTTTTATATTGTTAATAACTGTTCAAAATTTTATATCAATCAGATGAACCGTTGTTGCGAAGTAAGTCTCTTGTTTATAGAGGCAGCAGATTTTTATCTCATCTACAACTTCATATCGTTAAACGGCGTTCCCAAAGTTAAAACAGCGATATCATTGTATTATTTGGATATGCTCTTTTACACTGCAGTATATCAGCTTACTTCTGATTTTTTCCTTTTTGAAGATCGTTTGAGCTAATGTTCTATTGAAGATTAGTGTAGCATTCTTCATTCTTCTGAAACTTATGCTTAGTAAGTTTACTACTGTTCAGGACCAAAGCCTTACCGATGTGTTTTAGTAGTAGCTTAATATTTGCTTCTACTCCTTTCTTTGTTACTTTACCAAGATTCCGGATTTCCAGGCGTACTTTCATATATACTCCTGCAGTATCCAATCTTCATTTTTTGTGATGAACCATCGTTTGGCAGATGGCAGTAAGGCCTTTTTGTAGCTTTTTATCATTTTTTCGGCATTTAGGTTGTCAGTAAAGAGGTGCAAAGTGCCGAATCCCTGCTTTGAGAAGCAGCCCCAAAGATGCACCTTTATTCCATGTTTTACGGTTCGCTGAACAAGCCTATTGGTGGAAGTTGACCAGGCTCGCGTGAGGACAGAACGTGCCCATATAGAACATTCATCAGTAAAAATGACATTTTCAAAATCTCTATCAATATTCTCATGCGCCCAAGCGAGTCGCTTTGTCACATGTTTTTCAGTCAACAGAGGCTTTTTCATTGTGTTGCGCCATTTCAGATGATGAGTACGAAGATGGGTTCGGATAGTTTCGTAGGGTATATCTTAACCTTTTGCCATTAATTTTGCTTGTCCTTGCCGCAGTGTTAAAGCAGGATTCCGCGAAAACAAATTCACTATTCTTTTTTCATCTTTTTTGTTCACTTTTCCTATCGAGCCACGTTCTGGTGAATCATCGACATTTTTAGCCACTTTATATCGCTGTATCCACTTCTGTACAAATGCCTTCGACTTTCTCATATATTTAGCAGCCGCTGATTGCCACATTTTGGGACCTTTCGGGTGGATGCAAAGGAACACAGCCTCGTAGCGCGACGCATACTTAGCACTCATGGCGTTTAACGTGATTCTCTTTCAAAAGATCAACGACAACTGAATCTTTGTTGACAATGCATCAAGGACAAAGCTTCCCTCTATCGGCTCGCAAAGGAATTAGAGCGAAATCTTTCATTACATGTCGGTGAAGTCGACCACGCTCTTACTTGACAGACTGTAACAAGTTTCCATTTGTTATTCTAAACTATTTTTCGAAAGTTGAGTTATTTCCTCGTCTTTTTTCTCCTCTATATTGTTTATTAATCTTCTTTTTATCACTATTTCGACTCATTACTTATGATCATGACCTCTGTTAGGTCGATGGGGGCTTTCTTATTTGTAACTTTCTTCTAATGTTCCACGGCTTCGCTTTTGGTGACTTGAAGGCCATTTTCTGATTTTTTTTTTTTTTTTTTTTTTTTTTTTTTTGCAATTGTCCTTTTCACTTGTTTTTTGTGCGATATTGATAGAGGGAAAGAGCCAATGTCGAAAATAGACATAAGATGCGGTCTCGATAATTTTTGTCAATTAAATAAATAAAAATGAAATAAATGAAATAAATAACGATAATACCCTAAATACATAGTTTAAAAGTAATCATTTTTCTTAGTCGCACAGAATTTTTTACTATCATTCTTGTAACATTCAATTTGTTCTAATTTATACTATTTAATATAGGATAAATAAAAAAAATAAAATTGGCTAATAGTATATTCAGATGTTACTAAATTAAGATAAATTAAGAATTTTTGATTTATAATATAACATATTCTACTATTTTTGATCGTAAAATTTATAAATACCCGTTCAGCCTATAGATTTTCATAAGAAAAATGGTAAAAATTATAATTTACGATATAGTTGTGCGCAGCGCGCATGCGTATCCATTCAGTTCTTTTTTATGTAAAAAGGAATGCGCTCTTTTTAGGTTAGCGTCTTTTATTTATTTAATGATAGTAATCGAAACTGCTAAGTGACCACGTGTATAATGTGCTTTCTCGTAAGTGATTGACGATATTTCCAATCAGTATTTATAAAAAAGATTTAAATTGATATTTCATATATATGCAAAGAGATATTGGTGTGCCTAGCGATTGCCAAATATTAATTTGCATATAGCAAGCGTTAATTTATAATGAAATATTATAATATGATTTCTTATCTAAAATCTTTAAGTTTCTTTCTAATTGGAGCTTAAGTTCAGAATAATTAAGGATCATCTACGACATTCTCATAAAAAATTCATAATCGAACAGATACGAAGTGTGTTAAAAAAATAAGGTGTCTTCTTAAATTGCGTAGAGAACGTACATTCGATTATCGATTTTTTTGTGTTGTGATGGTACACATGTCCCGAACATATGCTCACAGTTTCTAATGTATAACATGCTTAGTTGGTTTTTGGCAGTTAAAAAGGTTAAACGTGTTATAGTGTGCTCGATGATTTTCTATTATTATAAAAAACGAGGTAAAAAATTTGATCAAATTTGCGTAAAAAATGAAATCAAGTGCTCTAAAACATTTAAAAGTAGCACACAATGAGTCTGCTCGAAGTAAAAAGAATGTTTGCGAGTGGTACAATCTCTTACAAGATGGCTAAGAAGATGCCAATGACGAACCTCGCTCTGGACGTCCTAGCATATCAACAACAGATAATAACGTCGAAGCTGTAAGAAAATTTTTTTGATAAATCGTCGAATTACCATAAGAGAAGTTGCTGAGGATGTTGAAATATTGGTCGGCTTGTGTCATGTAATTTCTCTGAATGTTTTGGGCATGAGACGTGTGTCAGCAACGTTTGTTCCGAAACTTCTTATTTTTATCAGAAGAACCGTCGCATAAGCATCACTCAGGAGCGTTGGAATGACGTCAATGATGATCCTGATTTGCTCAAGATGATCATAACTGGTGACGAATTATGCGTATATGGTTATGACGTAAAAACCGAAGCCCAATCGTCCCAATGGAAGCACCCAGGAGAGCCAAAACCGAAAAAAGCACGTCAAGTTCGATTAAATGTCAAAGTTTTGCTCACTGTTTTTTTTTATTACCATGATGTAGTGCATCAGGAGTTTTCACCTCAAGATCATACGGTCAATAAGGAGTATTACCTAGAATTTATGTGCCGCTTGCGAGTAGTAATACGAAAAAAACGTCCGAAACTGTAAAAAAATAATTCACAACTTTTGCATCACGATAATGCACCTGCTCATTCATCGTTGCTTGTAAGAGATATTTGGCCAAAAACATTACGACAATCATGTCTTAGATATTGTGGAAATGCAACTTTATGCTCGAGAAAATAAAGTATATTGCTATATGTTGACAGTTATCGATGTGTTCTCCAAATATGCTTCGGCTGTCCCAGTCAAACAAAAAACTGCCGATGATGTCTCAGTGGCAATGGCATCTAAACTGCAACAAGGTCGTACACCAAAAAATCTACTTACCAACCATGGTAAAGAATTTTACAACTCAACATTTAAAAATCTTGTAAAGCGTTACAGCATCAACCGTTAATCGACATATAGTAATCTCAAAGCTTCTATTTGCGGACGTTTAAATCGTGCACTCAAGAACAAAATGTGGATACAATTTACTTTGCGCGATAAATAAAAGTCATTAAATATCTTGCCCGATTTATTAAATGTTTACAACAGTATGAAACAGTACTTTTAAAATAAAAACTAAGAATGTTACATCTGAAAACGAAGCTACTATACTTGCATGATTTAAAGCTAATATTAAGACTAGAAAAGACCGAAGTTTACGATTGGTTATAAAGTTCGAATGAATAAAATAAAGCAAGTATTCGTGAAAGGTTACATACCCAAATAGTCAACAGAAATTTTTACAATAAGTCAAGTGATACTGATAAAGTCAGTTACTTATAAATTGAAGGACCATCAAGTGCAGCCGATGGTGGCTTTTACAAACAAAAACATCTCAAAGCTGCAAATTCAGATATCTGGTGAGAAAAGTGCTCAAAAAATGTGAAAATGAAATTTATGTCGAATGGTTAAGATTTGATATGCACAATAGTTGGATTAATAAAGCAGATTATGCAATTTTTATGTCTATCAATTATAACTTTATAAGCTTTTGATTATATGATATATTGTTCTCTGAATTGTGTCAAAAAATTTTTTTAGCATACAGCGTAATTGTCACAAGTAATTGTTCCATTAATCACAGTAGCCTTTACACCTTCAGTTTTTCGATCTATACGCAGACTATACATTTTTCTACGAAGTCTTAAAGTTTGTCATAATTTGACTATTGCACTTCATTAAACCAATTTTTTTATTAACTCGAGACATTTTAAAAATATTATCAGCTAGACAATTAGATGTGTCAAAATTTTGAATATTACTTTTTATATGATCATAGATGTCTTTACCGGTTACTTCATATAAGAGACTATCAGTGTCCTTATAAAGCAATTTATATTTTTCACCAAACTTCTCTTTTACATAATTATAATGATAATCATACATTAAAACTTTTGATAAATCAAGAACGCAGAGTCTAATGTAGATTGGTTTATTCACGAAAATTTCAGTCTGATTAAGGTCAATTAATACGAGATCTTCTTTGATAATAATAGAACTATGAAATTCTGGCTTCTATATAAGAGTTTTTGCACCGTATCTTCTTTCCCATTTTGTTATTAGCTTAACATTATCTCTTCTTCACACATTCTCCATAGTTTTTCTATATACAACGTACTATATAATAAATAGTTTGTAAAGATTTTTTCGAAATCATTTTTAGCTTCTTGTCTCATTTTACTATTAAAGTCAATACATTTCTTAAACCATGGTCTCTGTTGAAATAGTAAAATTCAGTAAACTTTTGTTAGACGTAATCCATTCGCAAGAGCTTGTTTTAAATCACTATAGTGCAAAATGTAACGAGTTTGATTCAACTTTACTTCCACTCAATGGTAGTCAGTAATTTATCAAGCTTAAGTCTGGGTAAATAAGTCTTATGTTCGAGACATAATGGTAGATCTTTCTGAGGATCGTGTAAATATTCTGGGTATTCTAGGTCATCTTTAAAAATAAAACCATATTTATTATCGTTGGCAGCATTAATAATACAATCTATTGAGAGTACAAATTAGTTCGGTCCGTTTTCAAAAGATGGCTCTGGCTATTATGAATATTTAATAGTAACTGCTGAAGTTGATAGTTACAAAGAGGTTAGACATCTGTCAATAATATTCAGTTTATATCGCTTTGAGTTTTATAAAAAAATCTTGTTTTCAACTGTGTTAAAAATGTCCAATTTTGTGTTAATCCTTTCAGCCCTGACTTTTTTAGAGTAACGGAATTTTCGTCACATTCTATATTTAGAAGTTCTCGGGGTCGCTGATTATAAATCCGATGTTAGATTTTTAAAATTCAAAATGGCGGTTTCAATATGGCGGACGACTTATTTAAAAATTGATCCAATTGGCCTGAAATTTGACACTCGGAGGTTTTTGGGGTCGCAGATTACGAATCTGATGTCAGATTTTCAAAATTCAAAACGACGGATCAAATATGGCGGACGACCTATTTTAAAATTGGCCTAAAATTTGTTAATAAGGGGTGTATGGGTTCGCAGATTACGAATCTGATATTAGTTTTGTGGTCATTTTCTGGAGTACAAGTAAACTTATTAAATTTTCGTCCACCATATTGGATCTGTCGTATGCAATTTCAAAAAACTAACATCGGATTCGTAATCAGCGACCCCGAAAACCTTCAAGTAATAAGTTTCAGGCCAAATAAATAGATTTTTAAAAAATCGTCCACTATATTAAATCCGCTATTTTTAATTTTGAAAATCTGACATTGGATTCATAATTACGACCCCCAAAACCCCTGAGCAACAAGTTTTGGACTAATTGAATCGATTTTAAAAAAGTCCGCCATATTTGATCCGCCATTTTGAATTTTAAAAATTACGAAAATCTGACATCGGATTCTTAATCAGCGACCCCAAAAACCCTCGAGTGTTCATTTTTATGAGCCTAACTCCTCGTAATTCGATAATTGGCAATTTTTTTTTAAATTTCCGCCAAAAACATTGATTTGTTTATATTGTTATAACCACAAAATTGTTATGAATTTTTTGCACTATACATTTGTTGCAAAGAAGAATAAATTTGTGGACCATTGGCGTTCGGAAATCATTGGAAATAATTGGAAGAAAAGTGCTGCTGAAGCGCATCGAATGCTTGTAGAAGTTTATGGTAACAATGCTCCAGCTAATAAATCTTGTAGGGAATGGTTTAGAAGTTTCGAGAATGGAGATTTCAGCGTTGAACACAAGCCTCGCTCTATACAGCCAAAAAAATTCGAAGACAAATAGTTGGAGGCGTTACTCGATGATCAAGATCTGAGTCAAACGCAAGAAGAGCTTGCAGAATCATTGGAAGTGACTCAACAAGCAGTTTCTGTACGATTGAAATCAATGGGAATGATTCAAAAGCAAGGCAATTGGGTGCCTTATGAACTGAAATCGAGAAACATTGACAGGCGATTTTTCTGTTGCGAGCAGCTGATTCAAAGGCAACGAAAAAAGGGTTTTTTGCATAGAATTGTTACTAGGGATGAAAAATGGATGTCCTATGATAACCCCAAGAAGGAAAAATACTACGCTATGCCTGTTCAATCCTTGCCATCGACCTCAACATCAACACCAAAGCCGAATATTTATGGTTCAAACATCATGTTGTGTATCTGGTGGGACCAAAAGAATAATGTGTACTATGAGCTGCGACAACCTGGCGATACCATAACGGCCGATCGGTATAGGCTGCAATTGATTTTCTTGAGCCGTGCATTACGAGAAAAACGGCCGGAATACAAGGAAAGACATGACGAAGTTATTTTCCTGCATGACAACGTTCGGCCTCATGTCGCAAAAGTCGTGAAAAAATATTTGGAAACGCTGAAGTGGGATATTTTGCCGCACCCACCGTATTCTCCGTACATTGCTCCTTCTGATTACTGGTTGTTCCGAGGGATTCAGCACGATCTGGCAGCTCATTATTTCACTTCTTTCGTAGAAATCGAAAATTGGCTCCTAACTTGAATCACCTCAAAAGACGAGACATTTTTTCGAGATAGAATTCGAAAATTGCCTGCGAGGTGGGAAGAAGCAGTAACTAGCGATGGACGATACTTTGATTAATCGATTAATTCTTTTTATTTTGAAATAAATGTATTTTTGACCGCAAAAAAACGGACCGAATTAATTCGTACTCCCAATATATCTTCTTGATGTTCAAATGATTTGAAGTCACCGTATGGCAGAACTTGTTGCATAGGCTAACCATAAAGATTATTAGCATCGAATCGCATTAAATATTTTAATTTTCGTCTGCATCGTAATTTGACATATGATTATTATTTGCACATGCATAACGATTCTAACATTGAATTACATCACCTCTTATACTCTGTTCAATAATTATTACTATGCTAATGTCGGTGAGAAGCTCTAATTTAATTTTTATATATTTGAGCATGGCATCCCACGTAAATCCTAGTATTGTGAGTGAAATAGTGGGCAGAATCCAGACCATAAGATAAAAGGCAACCGTTTCAAAAATTTTCAAAAACTTCAGTTCAAAGCAAGCCATCCGTTTTAAAATGTAAATCCGAATATTCTCCAAAATTTGAGATTAAAATTTCTCAAAAAATTTTGGCATGCTTACATTGATCATCTGATATTTCATACTATGAAAATTGTCTTTTAACGGAATTTTTGTAACCGCAGGTTTTTCTTCGGAATTCAAGTAATCGTATGGAAATACTGCTTTTCTCCTAAGCAGTTGAAACTGTTTATCAGTTAAAGGTTTACATTGTTTATCTAAATAAAAATCGCATTTAAAGATGTTCATATCTTTTAGATATGATGATAGTGTATCTAAAGGTAATCCCATAAATTCAACAGAGTCGATAAATCTAAAGTTAATATCACTTCCGTTAAAGTGTTTCGTGAAAGAAATAAATCGTTCCTTATTTAGCAAGATCGTGATATCTAAAACACATATCATAATAAGAAACAAAAAAAAAAAAAAATTAAACTAGTTCTCTTAAAGTAATATTTATGTAATGTATACCTGCCGGTGAGGTGACAGTGATCTCAAACACGCTTCTTACCCAGTGCTTTTTCACAAATTTGACATACTATAGCTTCTTGAAAAATTTTTTCTTCCATTGATGTATATTCTTTTATTGGTGTAATATTCTTAAAAATATCTCCAATTTGTATTACAAAAGTGATTAATTCGTTATCGAACCATTTAACAAGTTCGATACCTCTGCAGCGACGATAAGATAATGTATCATTGTAGCTGCAGTTAACATAATAACCTATACTAAATGCTTCATGTTCCTGATAAGCTGGATCGCTTTTCTTCACAGGCTTAAGACAACTTTCAAAATCTGCACAGCTGACAAAAGGAACTTTTTCTTTGTTTTCAAATTTTTTATTCTAAAACTCGTTATCTTAAATTAGGTGAGTTTACCCGTAACTCATTGATTTTAATACATACCTCTTTATGCGAAGTCAGCTGTTCTTGATTTTGAATAAAATATAGTCATCGATTATATATACGTAAATTTGTCCATTATGTTTTGACACTTAACTGGAGATTAAACAAGGTAAATTTTTCATCCAAACTTGAAGATAAATTATTGGCTCTGAATTTTTATAATCTTTGTTCTCCTCCTCCTCTTCGTCAATGTAATAGTTCTGTATGAGAAGAAGATTAATATGAGGCTCTTTTTCACATTTTGTTAAGTAAATTGGCACTACTTCATATTTATCATAATGTTTCTTTTAAATATACACATTGATAGGCAGATTGTTTAGTTTTTTAAATTTTGGTGTTTGTTTTACTTTTATGAGATATTTTACACCATTGAACTTTAATTTATTTTCATAGGCTTTGTATAGTATACCGACGCCCTATCAGAGTTGTAATTTAGAGGATGAAAGGCCGATAATACTTAATTTGAATTAGGCCGATAATATTTACTTTGCCTATTTGAAGCACTCGTTATCAAAGTTTTTTACATTGATACGTACTTCCTTTTTCTTATCGAATCCGGTAATTCAATTTAAGAGCTTCCGTTATATTTATCGGATTATATTACTTGCATCGGGTTGTATTTATTTATATTTACAGTCAAATTAAGAATTTTTTAAAGTGTCAATCCGAAATCTCGTTCTTGAAACTCTTTAACATTATTTGAATCAGTTGTTGGTCGTTGTCAAGAAATCACTTTTTTTAATTTTTTGTTTGTGAAACTGATACGGCTTTCGTATTAAAATATTTTATTTCTACAATTTTTTTATCAGCTTTTTTTATAATGAATTCAGCAGCCTTTATGGCATAAATTTCTAATACTTGTTCCTTTTTAACACGTTTTTAACTTTTCTTATAAATAAAGCTTGAGCATCTTGCATGAAGTTGATTGTATCTAAATATTTTAAGTTTGTAATTACACCTGATTTCACACGATCATTAAATGCGCAATATAAGTCCTGCCAGTTCATTCTGTCATTATGTTTTTCCTTCCGCACACCTTTATCTCTTCTCAATAAACACTTTAACTTGTATTAAATACAACGGAGGAGCGCAATCGTAGATACGAACTTGGTTTTTTCAGCACTGGCAATACCATCTCTACGAAGATGTTTCAGCAGTTTCGAATTTCTATTGCCGACTTTCAACCACTTGATTATCTGCTCTTGACTTACTTGTTTTAATGCTATAAGCCGATAAGCTTGCATCATAACATTAATAAGATCTTCACAATTAAGCACAGACACATTGACTATGATGAGAATCGTATAAGTTGTTTATTAGATTATTAATTTAAGAATGACGAGAGAGTAAATACATGCGAAATTATATAGTCTCCGTATTAGAAGAAAGGGGTGACGCGTTTCTAAGAATTAAGAAGAATTTAAGCGATACAATTTTTCTGGCTTTCTTTCTTCACTTATTATTTCCAAGAATTATCAAAGAACGCTATGGCTGCCGATAAACAATATGTTTATCAAAAATATAACATCAAGTTAATTTTATTAGATAATTTATTCATAAGCGTTCCCACATTATTATACAGTATATACAGTCTCCAAATCATGACAATACTATGATTAACGAAATACAAAGTGTTTGTTGAGATATAACGTCGGCTTTTTAAAAATTAATGCATCCTAAGATTCTTCGAATCTTTAAGAACACAAAAGAAAATAACGCCGATAAATGAGATGTAAATGTGGAAAGCATACAATTGCTCTCCGATATCGCGATTCCTGAATTATATAAGATAATTATCGCTAATTTCTTATTGCTTCCGCGTTGCCGTCGACAAACGAGAAATGTAACGCGTCGAGGATACAATTTCTATCACTCGATCCGATTTTGAGAATTAAGATTTTTTAGAATTTTTGAGGGGTAAAATTTTTCTAGCGGCGATTCGTGTCGGCTTCTTAAAAAAAAAAAAAAAAAGAAAAGATGGTATTGTTTTCGTAGCTCGGGAAAGAGAAAAATAAAAATCGCGCCGTAATTCTCATGACAATTCTCGCTTGCACGTGTATCAGTACCCCTCCATGACTCAGTGCGAGTTTCAATTCCTTCCGTTAACTACGTGATTTTTGTGACTACTATTAGTGAAGTTATATTTTGGTTGTGCGTTACGCAAAATGGAACAGCGGAATTCGGAACAACGTCGTGCCATTAAATTTTGTGTTAAGCTTGAAGAATCGACAAGTGTGACGTTTGAAGAGTTAAAACAGGCCTATGGGGAACATTCTTTATCCAGAGCTCAAGTTTTTCGCTGGCACAAATCATTTTTGAAAGGCAAAGAACACGTTGAAGATAAACACCGTTTAGGGAGGCCTTCAACTTCGAAAACCGACGAAAACATCGAACGTGTGAAAACTCTTGTGAGATCAGACCGTCGTTTGACATTAAGAATGTTGAGAGAACAATTAAATTTGAACAGATTCACCGTTCATCCAATTTTAATTGAATATTTGCACATGCGAAAGGTCTGCGCCAATATGATGCCGAAAAACCTCACAATTAAGCAGAAAGACAATCGAAAAAACTAGTGTCGACCTTCTTGATAGAATCGCCAATAAGCAAGTTTTCTTTAGTCGTGTGACCACAAGTGATGAATCATGGATTTTTGAATACGATCCTGAGTCCAACAGGCAAAATGAGGAGTGGCACACTGCGAGCTCTCCTCGATCAAAGAAAGTTCAAATGAGCAAATCGAATATCAAATCAATGCTAATTTGTTATTTTGACAATAAGGGAATCGTCCACAAAGAATTCATTGCTCTAGGATAAACTGTCAACCAAGTTTTTCATAAGGACGTCCTTAAAAGGCTCATAAAAAGTCATTCGCGTGAGACCAGACATTGCAGACAAATGGATGCTCCATCATGACAGCGTCCCGTGTTGCACTGCTCTCTTTATGACAGAACTTTTGACCTCAAAAGGCATTCCTGTGGTTCCACAGTCCCTGTTGCTTTTTCCTTTTCCCTAAACTGAAAAATATCCTCAAAGGACGTCATTTCGGGACTTTGAAAACATCCAAGCGTGTAAAGGACATGCTGAAGACCATACCGGTTGAAAACTTTCAGCGCTGCTACCAAAAGTGAAAACAACGTCTCCATCGATATGTAGCTGCCAAAGGGAACTACTTTAAAGAGGATAACATTGACGTTGAAAAAAAATAAAAACTTTGGTAAATAAATCAGTCTCCTTACTTTTCTCATCTCGTATTTAGCAGAAAAAATGAACGTTCTACTCAATATGAAGAAAAGCGCAATCAGTATTGCCAATATGAGATATCTTTCTACAACAATTTGTTATGAAATATATGCCAATAATACTAAGCATCGACAACGAAAACAATTTTAATGCAACAGCAGCACAAAGAACCACACTTTTGTAATTGAAACCGACTCTGGCACGTTGTTTACAGCTACATTAATTATTTATGTGTTAAAAACTTTTTGAAAAACGAAATTGTCTCTAAAAATGTACAGTACTAATATTTTAATAACTGTTCTCTCTAATTTTGTCTTGTAAAAAATAATAATGTGACAATTTCATAGTGTGTAAATTTTTTATTGCATAAATTTTATTTTTGTTTAGTCAATGTCTTCATAAGGATAGCTAATTTAAATTTTTTTATTATTAAAAATTATATCTGTATAAAATATTGAAAAATATTAAAAAAATGAACTAGTGTATCAAACTCAAAGTAATGACCGCATTGTTAAAATCTTTCAACGTCTATGTAAATTTAAATCATTATTAAAACACAATCTATCAGAGGTATGGACATTAATGAACATGCAATATTAAATCAGTAACTTAACACAGACTCTGGTCATAACAATTTCATTGTATACAAATAATTACTCATTTGTATACCTTAATACGAAAACTCCATTCAATTTTGGTTTTCATATCATGTTAGAGTCGTAAGAGGTTTTCAAATTCAAATAATCTTCAAAAATAATTTCGTGTTTTATTGTGCGTTATCATAAAGTAGTATCACTCCATCCATGTTGACAAGCCTAGGTCGTGGGACTATCAATTTCTGATGCATTTCATCCAGTGGAGCACAGTATTTCTCAGCATTGATGGTTTCGCTAGGTTGCAGGAACGAATAGTGGATAACTCTAGCTACAGACCACCAAACAGTTACCATTATTTTCTTTGGATGAAGGCTTGGTTTCGGCATGTGTCTTAGCGCTTTATGGCCAGGTTACCCCAATAAACGTAATTTTTTTCAATACATTTTATTCATAGTACGAAACATGTTGAGTAATCAATTTTTTTACATATGAAAGCACATATATAAATTTACTTGAAATAATTTTTTTTTTTTTTTTTTTCAAAATGGCGGTCCTGAAAATGGCTGCTGAAACTCATCTGATTCACAGATGGATGACATCATTTCTTGGAAAAGAATTATCTGAAAGCAAAAAACAAAATGGTTTCATGTTCTGTATCGAATTGGCTATGGCCTCAAGCAGAACCAGAAATATTCATTATTATTTAAAAAAGTTATAAACAATTAAAAGTGAAAAAAAATGTTAAAAAAATTCAAAAGTCCGCCATTTTGTTTTTTTTCATTGAAAATATTTCATTCTGCTTGAGGCCATAGCCAATTCGATACAGAACATGAAACCATTTTGTTTTTTGCTTTCAGATAATTCTTTTCCAAGAAATGATGTCATCCATCTGTGAATCAGATGAGTTTCAGCAGCCATTTTCAGGACCGCCATTTTGAAAAAAAAAAAAAAAAAAAATTATTTCAAGTAAATTTATATATGTGCTTTCATATGTAAAAAAATTGATTACTCAACATGTTTCGTACTATGAATAAAATGTATTGAAAAAAATTACGTTTATTGGGGTAACCTGGCCTTATCGGCATCTAGCCATTGGGCCGATCGGCGACGATTATCGTATAAAATCCACTTTTCATTGCAGGTCACAATTCGGTGCAAGAACGGTTTCTTTTTGTTGCGGGAGAGAAGAGAACTTGAAATCTCCATTCGACATGTCATGTTTTGCTCGATAAGATCATGCGGAACCCTTTTATCAAGCTTTCTCACTTATCCAAGTTGTTGCAAGTGGCGGCAAACTGTCGAATTGTGAACGCCTAATTTCTCGGCAAGATCCTCTATGGTTTGGCGGGGGTCAGACTCCACTCATGCACTTAGCTCGTCGTTATCGATCGATGGTCCTGGGTGTCCACGTGGCTCATTTCCAAGGTCCATATCTCCGGATCGAAATTTTTCGAACCACCGCCGAGTGGTTCGTTCGCTAACTGTATCAAGCCCAAATGCGCTGTTGATATTCCTCGTTGCTTCCGTTGTGTTGTGCTCTAATTTAAATTCGTATAGTAAAAGTAGCCGTTTTTGATTCACTTTCATATTCACTTTCTCTTTTTGTTTTTACGATCACTAAAAAGTGCAAAACAGAAATGACTCCATAAACCAAGGTAGCAGTATTTATACTTCAATGTCATATCATTTGCGTTGCCTTGTACCAATATAATACACTAAAATTGCAACCAACTTTATGTCATTGCTAAATCGGCCATTTTATCTGCAGCAACCTAATAGAGCTAAAGACAAGAGACATAGACATCACGGATCGTATCAAAAGATTATAAAAAAGAATGCAGGCTTTAGAGGATAAAGAGAAGGAAAGAGAAGAAAGGTTTAAGCAATGGCGCAATGAATATCAGGCAAAGTTTGAAGGAAGTACGATAGATGGCTCCACGGATACTGTGGTGTCTTGGCGCATATTTCCAGAATAAACCTTTCGCGTTACGGTTCAGCAAAGAGCGTAAGAAGCGAGTTTAGCGCGGCAAGCGGATTTAGTTGAGCTAATCTTTCGGAGCGGGACATTGCATATGAAACGGTTAATAAGTGAAAAGGATGAAAATTAAAACGCTATAATAGTTAAGACCTAAGGCCACTTTAGGATTTTCAAAAACTTGTTTTTTTTGTTTTTTTGTTTTTTTTTTTTTTAATGGTTCCTTAGAACCTCATAAATGATGTACCAAAAGATTATGGCTGGGAAATATCTCTAAGTACTTATTTTTCTAAGTATAGTGCAAGGCTGACAGATAGGCAGAAAGAATCTAATAACCGTAACTATATTTTAAGGGACTAGGGTAGGTATATGGCAGATGTTCTTGAAGCTATCTCGTGATAAACGTGTTTAGACGTGTTGGCGTTGATCTCAGACACTTTCGTACAGTAAAACATTTGAGAAGAACGCTATTTAAATAACGCTTGTGTTTTATTAATAATTGTATAAATTTTTTTTTGTTTTGTGAGTATTATTGATTCGGTTTTATAATGTGTGACGAAGTGTACTGTGGCCAAGAAGGTACAAAGTCACACGCATATATAGCAAAAGACCAAAAATATTTTAAAGACTGGTGAATCGACACAAGTTAGAGACACCAAGTGAAATTAATGCTAGTACATCCGCGAAAAAATTGAAGTAGTCGAAAGATATGTACGACATTGAATTGAATCCAGGTTTTGGTTATCGTGCGATCAACTTTATCGCAGATTCTTCAGCTATTTCAAACTTTGTCGTTCGTAAAGTATGCAAATAGCAAGTGACATTTACGGAAAGTGGCAAGCGTGGTTTGGGATTCAAACAAGTAGTGTCCTGTAAAAATTGTGTCCAGACTGAGATACATAGTAGTCCATTTATTGAAAAAGGCTATGAAATAAACAGTAGAATTATAATTTTTATGCGATTACTTGAAATTGGTTTACACGGAATAAAAAAGTTTTGTGCATTTATGGAATTACCTCGGCCTATGTTTAACTCTTTTGATTGATAAGGTTGTCAAAAGAATTGCAACTGCAACTAATCTAGTTTCCAAAAATAGTATGATATAAACAGTGAAAGATGAGACAACTATTTCTATTAAAAAAAGAGAAAGTGGAATTATGATATTAGGCGATGGTTCTTAGAGAAAACGTGGGTTTACGTCCTTGTTTGGTATAACAACTCTTATTGGCAATTACAGTTCAAAAACCATGGACTGCGTAGTGAAATCAGAATATTGCAAGGCGTGTGAGTACTAGAAGTATAAAGAAGATACCGAAGAATATGCGGAATGGGCAGAAAATCATAAAGATAAGTGCGATCTTAATCACGAATAATCAGCAGAAAAAATGAAGCTCGACTCAGTTGTTGAGATGTTTCTGCGATCGGAGCCTTGCATCAGGTAAAATACACCCATTACATTGGTGACGATGATTCTAAGACTTTCAAAAGCATTACTGATGCTAAGCCCAATGACAATGTCACAATACTTAATAAAGAGTGTGTAGATCACGTTCAAAAGTGAATGGGTATTCGCCTACAAAATTTGAAAAGGAATACGAGGTCTTGGTGGAAGAGACAGATTGACGGGACAACTATTGGAAGTACAAATTAATTCGGTCCGTTTTTTTGCAGTCAAAAATGCATTTATTTCAAAATAAAAAGAATTATAAGATTAATAATAGTATCGTCTATCGCAAGTTGCTACTTTTTCCCACCTCTCAGGCAATTTTCGAATTCCATCTCAAAAAAATGTCGTGTCTTTTGAGGTGATCCAAGTTATGAGCCAATTTTCGATTCCTGCAAAAGAAGTGAACCGATGACCTGCCAGATCGTGCTGCATCCCTCGGAACAACCAGTAATCAGAAGGAGCAATGTCCGGAGAATACAGCGGGTGCGGCAAAATATCCCACTTGAGCGTTTCCAAATATTTTTTCACGACTTTTGCGACATGTGGCCGAGCGTTGTCACGCAGAAAAATACCTTTGTCATATCTTTCCTTTTATTCCGGCCTTTTTTCTCGTAATGCACGGTTCAAACAATTCAATTGTAGCCCATACCGATCGGCCGTTATGGTATCGCCAGGTTGTAGCAGCTTATAATACACATTACCCTTTTGGTCCCACCAGATACACAACATGATCTTCGAACCATAAATATTCGGCTTTAGTGTTGATGTTGAGGTCGATAGCAAGGATTGACCAGGCATAGCGTAGTATTTTTTCTTCTTGGGGTTATCATAGAACATCCATTTTTCATTCCTAGTAACAATTCTATGCAAAAAACCCTTTTTTCGTTGCCTTTGAATCAGCTGCTCGCAACAGAAAAATCGCCTGTCAATGTTTCTCGGTTTCAGTTCATAAGGCACCCAATTGCCTTGCTTTTGAATCATTCCCATTGATTCCAATCGTACAGAAACTGCTTGTTAAGTCACTTTCAATGATTCTGCAAGCTCCTCTTGCGTTTGGCTTAGATCTTGATCAAGTAATGCCTCCAACTTTTTGTCTTCGAATTTTTTTGGCTGTATAGAGCGAGGCTTGTGTTCAACGCTGAAATCTCTATTCTTGAAACATCGAAACCATTTCCTACAAGATTTATCAGTTGGAGCATTGTCACCATAAACTTCCACAAGCATTCGATGCGCTTCAGTTGCACTTTTCTTCAAATTAAAACAGATAATTAAAACCTCCCGCAAATGCTGCCTAGTTCACACAAAATTGGAGATATTCAACGCAGTTGAAAGCAAGATTTTTTTATGAAACTCGAAGCGATATAAACTGAATTTTATTGATAGATGTCTAACCTCTCTGAAACTACCGACTTTAGCTGTTACTATTAAATATTCATAATAGCCAGAGCCATCTCCATTACTTTTCTGCCACACCTTAAACACTGTGCTTTTAGTAAAACAAAATCCATTTTTTTTTTTTTTTCCTTCAAAATTCGATATGGGGGTATCTTGAGGATGCTTTTTCAGAATCTGACGCTTATTTTGTAAAAGAAAATCAAAATCGTTATTATTTTTGCATTTCAAAAAAAAAATGTCATTAATCTTAATGGTCTTTTTTTTTAAATCGATTTTTACGAATTTTGCTGCATTCAAATGAGCAAATTATTGCCGTAAATCGCGGCCCGGATATCTGAAGTTTTCAAAACCGTCGTGCAGAACTTTTTTTTTCTTAGTTTTTTCAGAACGGCGGCTTTTATGAAACAGCATTATTTAATTTAGTTTAACCGCATTATTTGAAATCAAAGAAGTATGTTTTTGTATTTTAGAAGACAGAACAGTATTAAATTTTTTACCAACAAAACTCTTAAGCAAATTTTAAATTAATAAAAAAATAAAAAGTTTCTATGGTTGTATCATACAACGTTATATTATTTGCAGTAATAGAATAACGATTATGGTTTGTTCCTACCATTGTAATATTTTATCCGTTATGTAATAAATACATTGATTATTTTTTCTCTTGAAACGTATAAGTTTTGCGAAAAAATTTGCTGGTATAAAAAATGTTTAGAATTATTAAAATAATACGTATGAATTTTTCTAGAAGTGTCTAAGTAAATTTTAAATTTTAAAAATTGACTATTTTTTGAAAAATCAGAAATCGGCCCAGAAACTTTTGAAAAAATTTATCCACGTTTTTTTTTTTTTTTTTTGTTTTACACCCTAAACATTTTTTGTTCTATAAATTTTTTCACAAAGTTCAAACTTGTCAAGAAAAAAAATCAGGAAGTCTTACATAATGCTATTTCAGAAAAACCGCCATTTTGAAAAAACTGAGAGAAAAAAAAAAGTTTTGTACCAGGGTTTTGAAAATTTTATATGGAAAATTGTATATGAAATTTTAAAAAAAAGAAAATGATTTTGTTTTTTTAATAGTCCAATATATTTGAAGTTTTGTGCACAAATTTGGTCTTTGGCGTTTTATGGGTTAACTCTATTTACTTTGAATTATTATTTACATGATTTGCAGCAATAAGTTAGATACAGAATTTTAATTTTAATACTATTACAAATTTTAATTACTTTTAACTATTATTTTTTCGAGTTTAATAATAAATAGTTTCTACACGCTTCGCAATGATGAAAGATAACACGGGTTGTACCAATTATCGACTTAGTATAGACGAAGCTTGATTCAGCGTTTGAATTACTTACTTTTGCTAGTAGCTGCTTTATGTAGTGTATTATTTGTTTATTATTATTTCTTTAATTGTGTTTATATTTTTAAAATTAGAGTAGTTTGTTTATCAACAGGGAAATTTATAATTAGTATGTTTTTAACTGGCATAAGTAGGTCAAATGCGTATTCGAATATAAAATACGAGGTTTGATTTTTGCAAGTTCGACTCACATCTGAATTAAACTTAATCGGGAAGTTGTGCAAGCGCATTCTTTATTGCTTAAGGGCAATGGTTTCGCAATGCTGTGTGTTGTTTAATATTTTGTTGTAAATAATTATGTTTGGAGAAGAAAGAAAGTGCTTGAATTCTAAAAATTTCCTTCACAAAACGTGATAATGTATATACGGGGTCATCCAAAAGTCTCGGTATGGCAGAAAAACTTTCAAAGAATGCATTTTGGGAAAAAACGTTTCTGACAAAATTATAAGGATTTTTTCCTGGCTATCTGATGGTAACCTTGGATTTGACCTTTAAGTTAACCTTCAAGTTCATTTGAAGGACAAGTTAAGTTTTTTAAATTGGAACCCTTATTGCTTATCACGGATTTGGAAAGAGCAGAAAAATTTATGTCCAAATATGGTCTTAAACATGACTTTGACAATAACCTTTTAAGTCATTACGAGGTTGAAATTGCTTTTTCATCGGTAACCCCTATTTTTTATTACAGATTTGGAATGAGTTAAAATTTAACGTTCAAGTAAGACCTTGACTACGATTTTGACAATGATCCTAAGATCATGTCAAAGTCAGGTTATTTTATTTGCATTAGCTATTATTTTTTTAATAAGTTAGGAAGAACGGAGAAACAAATGTACGAATATGACCATAATCAAGCTTTTAGCCTTGAACCAGTATTTGAAGGTCATTTTAAACAGATTTTTTAAAGAATTTTAAAAAATTTAAGTGACTGCAGAATAACTAGCGATCCCAGTTAGTTAAGGCAAGGAGAGCGCCTGGCCAATTAAGGGGACATTCGCCTTTGAAATTTTCAAAAAATCGATTTTGACATTTTTACATATTTCGATTCTATATACGTTCAAAAGTTGCCTCCTAAAATTTCATCAAGAAATTCGTAATAGAAAAGAAGTTACAGCTATATTTGTAACAGCGTATGCCCATGAGTAATTATGGTAAAAAAACTTTAAACGCGTTTTTCTCGAAACTACCTTTTTCAAACTGGTAGGACATTTTTCTCCGAATCTACTCGACCGATTTTAAAAAACCAAAAAGCATTCGATTACTTATTCAAAATAGTAAATAATAAGCCTCTAAAAGTTTAAAAAAACACCCCCCTTTTTTACAGGGGTGACTTACCCCCAAAAAATGCCGTTTTTTCGCATTTTTCAGAAATATACATACAAAAACTTCAAAATATGAAAAAGTATGAGTTTTAGAGACTTATTGTATAGTTTTGAGTCTCAAGAATAGAATCCATTTTGAATTTTTCAAAAATCTGTTACAGGAGGTCCACAATATGTCCTACCGTTTGAAAAGTAACTTTTGGATGACGCCCTCTACAGCAGCCAAGGGAAACTAAAAATGAAAAAAAAAATTTTTTTTATATTCTTTAGAGACTTTAACAATGTCCAAACAAAATTTTGTCAATGAATATAATAGTTTTTTCATAATAAAATTTTTAAAAAGTGTTATTTTTTTTAATTTCAAAGGCGAATGTCCCCTTAAGGCAATTCTAACGATCCCGGACTGTTAAGGATTGGCTAACAATTTTAGCCAGTTAAGACAAACCTTACAACCTATGGTCAAAATGTTTTCCATCGATACTTTTGCAAATTCCTAGACGGCCATAAGAATTTTCAATTGCACTCGAGACTACACACTGCCTTGCCTTAATTGGTCGAAAGTACACACTACTTTGCCTTAATTGGTCGGGAGTACATTCGTACCGATACTCTCGGCACTCAATCCATATTTGACCTAGAAGGTCATGGTCAAGGAGTTGGTCAAGGTCATGTTTAGACGCAAAATTTTTTGCTCTTTCTAAATCGGCGATAAAAAATAAAGGTTTCTATTTACAAAACTTAACTTTTTCTTTAAATGACCTTGAAGGTCAAAGTAAAGATCAAATCTAAGGTTATGATCAGATAGCCAGAAAAAAATCCTTATACTTTGTCTGTAACGTTTTTTCCCAAAACGCATTCTTCGAAAGTTTTTCTGCCGTACCGGGACTTTTGGATGACCCTGTATGATAATGTAACATATCGTTCAATAAGTCTCGAGACTGACCCAGAGATAGTGCTAGTAGTACCAAACTGGCCACGTTCCCATAGAGTGCGAACCTTCACATGAAACGTGTAAAAATTTCACGTCGATCGGATCACAGACAGCAGAGTTATCGAGGTTAGAGTAAAGTCACTTGGTAATTTGTTTGAAAAATGGAAAAAATCGAGTTTCGTGTGTTGATAAAACATTGTTTTTTAATGGGTAAAAACACTGTAGAAGCCTAGCAATGGCTTGAAAAACATTACCCGGACTTCTCTTCATCCAAACCAACGATTTGTCGTCGGTATGCTGAGTTTAAACGTGGTCGTACGGACACGAACGATGCGGAACGTTCGGGTAGGCCATTGGAAGCCGTTACACAGGAAAATGTGAGTGAAGTGTTAAAGATTGTAATGAAAAATCGCAAAGTGAAGGTCCGTGAGATTGCAGAAATGACACAGATATCATCTGAAAGCGTATTTACAATTCTTCATGAAAAATTGAGCATGAAAAAGGTTTTTTCCAAGCGGGTGCCGCGATTGCTTTCAGTAGAACAAAAACAGCAACGAGTCGACGATTCAGAGAGCTGTTTATCGCTATTTACTAGCAATAAAAAGGATTTCCTGCGTCGATACGTGACCATGGATGAAACATGGATACATCATTTCACCCCGGAGTCGAATCGGCAATCATCTGAGTGGCGCATGGCTGGCGAAAGCCGCTCAAAGCGTCCAAAAACGCAGCAGTCTGCTGGCAAAGTTATGGCGTCTGTTTTTTGGGATACACATGGCGTGATTTTCATTGACTACCTGGAAAAAGGTAAATCGATCAACAGTGATTATTATATTGACTTGTTGGTACGTTTGAAGGAGGAGATCGCAGCAAAACGACCGCACATGAAGAAGAAAAAAATCCTTTTTTACCAAGACAATGCACCATGCCACAAGTCCATGAAAACAATAGCAAAATTGAACGAATTGGGCTTTGATTTGCTTCCCCACCCCCCGTATTCGCCAGATTTAGCCCCCAGCGACTACTGGCTCTTTGCTGATCTCAAAAAAATGCTCCAGGGAAAAAAATTTGGCTCGAATGAGGAGGTCATTGCCGAAACTGAAGCCTATTTGAAGCAAAGGATAAATCCTTCTATAAACATGGTATAGAAATGTTGAAAGGCGTTGGAAAGATTGTATCACTCTAAAAGAAGATTATATTGATGAATAAAAATGATTTCTGAAAAAAAATGTTGTTTTCGTTGTTAGTCTCGGGACTTATTGAACGATGTGTTATGTATGATAGATATCATACATGTAATATGTTTGTTTAAGCCGATAGCGTGCTCTTGAGAGCTCGCGAACAGTTCGACACCTTTCGGCCTTTTTCAGCAGCGCTCGCGGTCTCGTATCCTTTTTTATTCGTAACGCTGTACAATCGTTCTCGCGGTAGCCCGTGTATTAAATTTTGTCAAACCCGTAGACTTTGCGGCAATTAATATTTTACGTGACGCCTCGTGGTCAGTCTTTGCTTGAGCGAGCCACCGAGCACACGTATCCGCGCTTGTGTACGCGAACTCTAAATTAGTACTTGCGTTGCTTCAAAATTTTTTTTCTTACAATTACTTAGAGATTTAAGTGGAAAGTTAAATTAAGTTACAGTATTGTTAGTTGGAAATGAATTAGTAAATAAATACGAATTTCACGGATATTGTAGTTGTTATAAAGTTATTGTATTGCGACCTTCTGCGTGTATCTGTTTTAGCACAATTCGGCGTTAAACCAGCAGAATTGAAATAAAAAAGCAAAAAAAGGAAAAAGAAAAGGGCACATGTACAAATATTTTGGTCCTTCGAGCCGGATAGCAAATTAAACTGCATTTTCCTTAGATATTTTCGGAAGCAAGCTTGTTACTATGAGAAGTTCAACTTTCCAACTTTAAGTGAATTTATAAAAAAAAAAAAAAAAAAAACTTCAATTATCGTTTTCATAACTGTAACTTATACAAAATTCTAAAAGAACATTTATTCGATTTATCAGTGAAAATCAGTAAAAATCAGTGACAATCTACTTGAAATCTCAGCTTAAACTCCTGCAATAATTTTCTTTTGAATTTAAGATAAAAACAATTTAACTTAAAACGTTGATTTCTGTGACAACTTTTAAAACATTTTGAAGTAAATTTTCTGAAAATTGGGAAAATGTGCTCAAAATTAGGAGTCTATTTTCTGTGACTTAATACAAGACAACAAGGGCTGACTTGACAGTAGGTGAAGATAAGCTGATCTCAAGAAAGGTAACGAAGAGAGACAGAAACATCGCACAGCGTTTGAACGGTGTAACATCGGCTAGTTATCATCGTCTCTGTTGTTCTACATTCATGCGCTATATCTTTGAGGACTTGTTCTTTTATACATCAATTTACTTGAGTATAGCTTAATACTAAGCTTACCCCGTTTAGAGGTGACCCCGTTTGTTTACTTGTATTTACGACGAGAGCCTGACTTGTTTATCTTACTTTACTACAAGATATTCTCTTTGCTCTTGTAAATATTTATATTGTTTTCATGCTTGTTCTAGTGGCTAACTCTTTTCTAATATCTATAATCTTTGCTTGATAATTTACATTTTCTCGCTTGCACATCCTGTGTGACTGCTTGGCAGATTTGTCCAAATATTTTCAAATTTGGATTTTTCTTTCTTTTTTCTTCTTTATTTATTTTGCTAATTTGCGTCGACTCAAATTCTTGTTGAACAAAAAAGGCAGATTCGAACTTACGATTGAATCTCTGCCTTCTATCTACTTAATAATAATCTACTAAATCTACTTTGTTTAAGATTACTACAAGATATTTTTTTAGCTCTTGTAATATTTTAATTGTCTTTTAATGCTTGCTTTAGCTGCTAATTCTTTGCTAATAGCTAAAATCTTACTTGCTTGATACTTTACATTTTCTCGCTTATGCACATCTTTAGTGTGACTGCTTGGTAGATTTGTCCAAATATTTTCAAATTAGGATTTCTTTTTCTTTTTCTTCTTTATTTCTTTTACCAATTTGTGTTAACTTAAATTCTTGTTGAACAAAAAAGGCAGGCTTTCGATTGAATCTCTGCCTTACTCTACCAAATCTACTAAGCTTAACATACATCTGTTTCTCAAAAGTACAGGCCATTTTCTTTAGTCTTTCTTTAGCTTATCTACTGCTGCAATAGCTTGTAAATAAAATCTCGTAGACTTAATCGTGGAAAATTTTTGTAAATAACTAATAGATAAACTTTTGTAGTTTTTCTTCTAACCATTACTTCTTTGAAATTAATCTTTAGCCTGATTCAACATGACGAAGGCAGAAATCTCCAGTTCAGAGTTTTCGAACATGCTTGCTGATAAACGAAGGTGAAGCGAACGTATCAAGGACTTAGCCGACGCTACTTTCATTACAACGGATGGACTTTTCACAGAAGATGATATTGAGACACGGAAAGACTTGCTAGAATCTTATTGGAAGTTATTTTTCAGTCAAGATGTCATCGTTTCTCGGCTATGCGAACAGGCTAAAGAGCGGACGTATTTTAAAACTAATGTCTTTCAAGTTACGCAAAACTCCTTCTTGATTGCACGATCTTGGTACCGAAAGCAGCTTCGATTATTACTGTCCTCGCCTGCAATTGGTACAGCGGTACCTTCAGCACCTGTTGATCCGATTGCCGTTAATCACAATCAATCATCTTTGGAAAAATTAAAATTGCCTACTTTCAGTGGAAACCAACGGGATTGGGAGTCATTCAAGAATAAATTCACTTCGGTGGTAATTGAGGATTTCAGCACTACACCCATTATCAAGTTTCAGCGTTTGTAGGATTGCCTAGATGGCCAAGCTTTAGTGATAGTTAAGGGTCTCCAAACTACAGCTGAAAATTTCACAACCGCATGGGAATTCTTATGTCGACAGTTCGAAAACAAGCAACTTTGTTTTACTTGTCAGATGAAATTATTGTTGAATCTCCCAAGTTCAAATGAAGAAACTGTAGCGCATTTTAATTTTTTATTGGCCAATTTCGATAAAAGTCTACATATTTTTACTTCTTTACAGCGCTCCGTCGAACATTGGGATGATCTGTTGGTCTACTCTGTGACAAGTAAGTTCCCCTCTGCATTGAAACTCAGTTGGGCCAAGGTCGTTGGAAAGAATCCCACCAATCACGATATGTCATTCAGCAGTTATCGTCCACTAACGGCCTCTGGTCCTCTTGCCACACGAGAAAATCTTCAACAATCTTTGCAGCACTTCTGGGAACTTGAGAAGGTTCCTTTTGTCTCTCGAATGACTCCAGACGAAGAAGATTGTTATCGTCATTTCCGGCAAACTCATTTTCGAGACGCGGATGGACGATTTGTTGTTCACCTACCCTTCTTGAAGTCGCCGATCAACATCGATTTACGAAACATCGCTGAAGATAATCTAAAACGACTTGAACGTCGATTTGTCCGTCAACCAGACGTACACGCAGCATACGTTTAATTTATGGCCGAGTATGAGAAACTTAACCATATGGTAAAAGTAGCAGCCGACGAGCTAAGAGTTCAGAGTTGTTCTTATATATCCCATCACCCTGTTTTCAAGAGAGATACTGCAAACAAGATTAGAGTAGTATTTAACGCCTCACAGGCTAATACTAACGGTGTTTCACTTAATTCGTTGCTACATCCTGATCCAAAACTTTAAGAAGACGTGTTAGCAATTATTCTTAGGTGGTCTTTTTATTCTGTGGTGTTTTCATGCGACATAGTCAAGATGTTCCGTCAGTTTCTTGTTCATTCAGAGGACAGGGATTAGCAACGATTAGTATGGTGCTCCTCGCCTGATTAACCTATTCAGTCTTTTAGGTTAAATACCGTTACCTACGGCATAACAAGTGCTCCCTTTCTGGCCAATGCGTGTATGCTTTAGCTAGCAGATGACCAAGAAGGCAAGTTCCCTGATGCAACAAATCTAATTAGGGCAAATCGCTATGCTGACGATTTATTTGCTGGTGCTGATGCTGTTGAAGAAGCTCTATTCCTGCGCAATTAACTAGTGACCGTTTTGTCTTCTGCATGTTTGCAAGTAGGCAAGTGGGCGTCTAACCACCCTCAGTTATTGCCTTCTGTATGTGTTGGAGATTCCAAGCAAAAGGAGACTATGTTTTAGGACCAGGAAGCTGCTGAAGCTCTAGGTATTCGTTGGGACGCCGTCAAGGAAGAATTTTGTTTCAAGGTTTCTTAAATTGAGTTTTCTCTAATGCGGTTTCCAACTGAGCAATCAATTTCTTCAGACATCGCTAAATTATACGATCCCGTCGGTAGCTTATTACCGGTGGTGATCGAAGGCAAAATTCTGTTACAAAATTTATGGCTATTTTCTATTGACTGGGACGATCCAATCTCTGAGACTATCGTCAACATTAAATCTCTTAGAACGCATTTGATCAAGGTCGTAAGAGAAGCTAAATTGTTCTATGAAGAGTTCTATACCATAACCGTCATGGTAGAGAGATGTTTAAATTCCTGACCGATTAGTGCACTTAGTTCCGACGAGAAAGATATTTGTGCACTCACCTCTGGTCATTTCTTAATCGGAGCCCCTTTAAATGCATCACCAGAACCTTTTTATGTTTGTAATACCAATGTTTCTCTAAAGTCTAGATGGTTGCAACTCAATGCCATGAAGAATCATTTTTGGAAAAGATGGCAACGTGAATATCTTCACCAGCTTCAGCAGCAAGCTAAATGGCTTAAGCCTAATCTCGAGCCTAAAGTTGGGGACGTTGCCCTTTTCAAAGACACGCTGTTGCCCTCTACAAAATGGCCTTTAGCGAGGATCACTCAATTAATACCGGGGTCTGATGGCTTGTGCAGAGTGGCTGCATTAAAGACAGCCCACTTAGAATACAGAAGACCTCTGAATCAACTGATATTATTGCCGACACGTGAGAAAGCCTCAATTTCAAGCCAACTGCAAGTTATCAGTTATTGACCTATTTGCAAGGCGAGTGGCAAGCTGTTTTATCAAGAAATTCAAGAGAGCAGTCACAATTAGTTTTGTATTTAGATTAGAATCACATTGTTCTGTAATTAGTTAGTTAGCTTTATTTTACAGTCAGTTTTTTTCGTGAATTTCGACGAAGCTAATCGATCATATTGCTTCGTGGCGGGCGGTATGTTCGAGCCGATAGCGTGCTCTCGAGAGCTCGCGAGCAGTTTAACGCCTTCCGGCCTTTTTCGGCAACGCTCGCAGTCTCGCATCCTTTTTTTTTTGTAATGCGGTACAATTGTTCTCGCGGTAGCCCGTGTATTAAATTTTGTCAAACCTGTAGACTTTACTGCAATTAATATTTTACGTGACCCCTCGTGGTCAGTCTTTGCTTGAGCGAGCCACCGAGCACACGTATCCGCGCTTGTGTACACGAACTCTAAATTAACACTTGCGCCGCTTCTAAATTCTTTTTTTTACAATTACTTGGAGATTTGAGTGAAAAGTTAAATTAAGTTACAGTATTGTTAGTTGAAAATAATTAAGTAAATAAATACGAATTTCACGGATATTGTAGTTGTTATAAAGTTATTGTATTGCGACCAATTCGGCGTTAAACCAGCAGAATTGAAATAAAAAAGCAAAAAAAGGAAAAAGAAAAGGGTACATGCGCAAAAAATGTTTATTGTATTATTATCACAAATATTTATATTATTTATAATTTTCCTCTACATTCTATATTTCTATTGATTAAAATTTATTCTAATTGCCATATTTTAGGCTCAAATAAAAATTGAGTCAATCTCTACGAATCATCTTATAATTATTCATATCATGTTTTCCTTATTTGATAATTTTTTTTTTATATAAATATTAATAAAACTTCTATAAAATCTTTTAGAACGCCGAAGAACGTGAACAACAAGATAAAATTAATTCCTTGTCAAAGATTCTTGGTGGAGAAATTACAATTGACCTTCATTTGCAATTTCTTATTCGCAGCAACCATACAGATATGCTGATTTTGAAAAATACAAAAGATGCCATAAGGGTATCCATTTGCCATACAGCAACTGTTATTGCTAATGCTTATATGCACTCTGGAACAACAAGTGATCAATTTTTAAGGTAATTATTTATTTCATAAATTTATATTTTGTACTACTTCAAGGGGATACAAGATCGATATTCTGATAAAACAGGATTCGGACAAAAAGATAAAAAGAGACAAACTCTTATGACAGGGGTATATCTGGTACATTGATGGATCTAGGACGGATAAGATGACTGGCTCTGAGTATTACTACCGCAGTATCGGAAGGGGAAACTTCTCACCCCGGGGGGCTGTCTTTCAGTTCGAAATTCATGCTATTATGACTTGCGCGCGAAGGATCATAGAATTAGGTACGCAGAGTAAATGTGTTAGTATATGCTTGGACAGCCGAGCAGTTCTGATAGCATTTATTGCTCCCAAGACTGTATCCAGCTGGTCGTCGGCTGTCAGGCAATCACAAGCACTCGGATAGATAGAAACATAGTTAGGCTTTTCTGGGTTCTGGGGCATACCAGAATCAGGGAAAATAAGATCGCGGATAGATCATCCTCACTGGATGCCAATGCTCCCCTAATCGGATTAGAGCTTATCATAGGGCTTTTCAAATTCCTAGCGTAAGAGACAATTGAAGATGGGTAGAGCTGAAGCACACCGAAGAATGGGGAAATAGTTATTCTGGTTGATATGCTAGAAAACTGATAGAACAGAACCTCAATATAGATTGAACTAAGTACATTAGCAATAGGAATGGCCAAAGAAGGATCTCGAGACTTCTGACCCAGGTCATTACTGAGTATACTACTATGATAAAAAAAAAGACCAATTTTTTTTTTTTTAAATTCTTTATTTATTCTTTTAAATCTACTTCATTGCCTTCAAAGTAGTCCCAACCTGACACAATACACGTATGCCAACGTTTTTTCCAATTCTCGAAACAGTCAGATAAGTCCTTTTCCGGAATTCCCTTCAATTGACGCAACAATTCACTTCTAATCTCCTCAATTGAGTCAAAACAATGTCCCTCGAGTGGTCTTTTGAGTTTATTAAACAGTCAGAAGTCATACGGCGCTAAATTAGGTGAATACGGTGGTTGTGCAACTATATGAGTTGAATTTCTGGCCAAAAAGTCGCGAATAATTAATGCGGTGTGAGACGGTACATTATCGTTATGCAAAAACCATGAGTTGGTTTGCCACAATTTCGGCCTCTTTTCGCAAATAGCTTCACGCAAACGACGCATAGCACTCAAATACTATTTCTTGTTCACAGTTAGGCCCGGCGGAAGAAATTCTAAATGCACAAACATCGCGATAATCAAAGAAAACTGTCAGCATGGCATTGATTTTTAAACGACTTTGACGTGATCTTTTTGGTCTTGCGTCACCTTTGGCACAATATTTACTCGGTTGATCTGTTGTTCTGGATCGTAGGCATAGATCCATGTCTCATCTCCCGTAATAATGCGTTCTACTACGTTCTGTTCGTCAGAAAGCATCTCTCCGCACACATAACAACGATTTTCTTTTTTTTTTTTTTTTTGCGTTTTCGAAAAGTTGCGCATTTTAAAAATATTCTGCGAAAATTTCAGAGAAAACCGACTATTTACGAAAATATAGAAGTTTGAACGAAGCCGTTTCCAGCGCATGATAGTAGGCAGATGGCGGCAGCTGTACGCTCGGCTACCTGAGGGATTACAAAGGCCTTACATGTTTCTTTAATATACATATATATATATACACAGTATGTCGGAAAAGTTCCCGAACTTTTGAAATAAAAAATCGAAAATTACATCTAAAGAAATTTATTTCAGTTAACTTTCAACATAGTCCCCTTCCCTAGATATACACTCATTTGAGCGCTCCATGAGTGATTCGAAGGCTTTCTGGTACTCCTCTGAAGCTATCGCTGTGAGACGGTCGGTGCAAGCTGCTTGAATGCTCGGTACATCTTCAAAAAATCGTCCTTTCAAGGCCATTTTTAGCTTAAGAAATAGAAAGAAGTCGGCTGGTGCCAGATCTGGCAAGTATGTGGCGTGATTAATGCGTGGAATCTAATTTTTGGCGAGATAACGCTTCACAATGTTCGAAGAATGAGCAGGCGCATTGTCATCCAGCAAACTCCACGATCACGATTCCTTGTACTCGGGCCTTATGCGATTAATCCGGCGCTTCAGACGTTTTGACACCTCTACGTAATACGCAGCATTCACAGTGGTGTTTCGGGGCACAAATATTTTGTGTATCAGGCCTTTGGAGTCAAAGTAAGCGATGAGCATCGTCTTTACCCGTGATTTTTGTTGGCGCACTTTTTGAAGTCTCGCACGGCCCGGACTGAGCCAAGCGGATGACTGGCGCTTCGTGGAAGGATCGTATTGAAAGCACCACGTCTCGTCTCCAGTCACAATTGAGGTTAGAAAGCCTGGAGTGGTGTCGCAAGTCTCGATAAAATCTTGACAACATTGGATGCGAGTTTCTTTCTGCTCTGGTGTGAAGAAGTGCGGAACAAATCGAGAGCAGACCTTCCTGCGGTTCATTTTTTCTTTTAAAATCAACGCGACGCTATCTTTGCTCATTTTCAGTTCGTCTGCCAACATTCTGAGAGACATGTGGCAATCCTGCTTCAGTAGCGTGCGCACGCGAGCCTCGTTTTCGTCGGTAACATCTGTTGACGGCCGGCTGCTTCTCTCGTCATCTTCTGAGGACTCTCTACCCTTCTTAAACCGATTGAACCACGTGTAAACAGTTGTACGCGACACTACCCGTCGTTTTCGCGAAAGTTTTTTTAAATTTATAGCAGAATTTAATTGCGCCACGATGTTCAAATTTCTCATCCATCGTAGAGCTTGCACCGGGGTACTAAACACACGTTTACTGAAGCACGTCTATCTCGGCAACTAATGAACGGATACTGGTGAAAAAATTCTCAGACACTCCAGAGGGATGTAGCAACATAGTACCGGTGTCGTCCAAGAGGTGGCGCGACTCGTCCAAGCGCTACAAAATAAGTTCGGGAACTTCTCCGACATACTGTGTATATAGGTATATATATATGTTGGTTGAAATTATGTGTTAAAACGTAGGCCAAATGGCATTTTTCATTTTTTTAACCGAATTACAGTTATCACGAATAGCCTTGCCGAAATACTCAGACAAGTGATCATTGATCTTTATTGTGACCTATGTACTACTGTGATTAAAAAGTAAGGTAAAATTGTCATTTAAAACTCCCGGGCATTAGGAAGGCAGGTAAATTTTTTTTCCTAGGTTGGTAGAGACCTAGCTGATAGTGTTGGAATATCATTTGGCTCAGCCCAAACCATTTTGAAGGATGTTTTGTGTTTTAAACGCGTCAAGTCTCGATTGGTGCCAAAACTGCTCAATTTTTTGGAAAAAAAGCGTCGCGTTGATGTGTGTGAAACTTTGCTGTCTGACTATCAGGACCACTAGAAATGCATCATTGCTGGACACAAGACTTAGATTTACGCATACGACCCTGAAACCACCGACCAATTCAGCGATTATCGTGCAAAAGGTGAAGCAAGACCGAAAAGGCCACGGCAAGGTCGATCGAAAATCAAGGTCATGTTGACAGTTTTCTTTGATTATCGTGGTGTGGCGCACTACGAATTCCTTCCGTCGGGCCAAACTGTCAACAAAAAATATTATTTGAGCGTTATGCGTCATTTGCGTGTAGCTATTTGTCTGAAACGGCTGGAATTATGGGCGAACAACTCTTGGTTCCTTCATCACGATAATTCACCATGTCATACTGCATTGGTTCTTCGCGACTTTTTTGCCAAAAACTCGACTCATATCGTTCCGCAACCACCGTATTCGCCTGATTTGGCTCCGTGCGACTTCTGGCTATTCAGCAAACTCAAAAGGCCAATGCGGGGACGCCGTTTTGACACGATTGAGGAGATAAAAACCGAATCAAAGAAGGTCTTGAAGGCTATACCGGAAAAAGACTATTCCGACTGTTTCGAGGACTGGAAAAAGCGTTGGCAAAAGTGCGTTTTATCGAACGGGGATTACTTTGAAGGAGATAAAATTGATTTGGAAGAATCAATAAAGAATTTAAATTTTATAAACAAATTCACCTTATTTCTTGGTCAAAGTAGTATATATAAATACAAGGCCGGTTTAATAAGTACCCGTGTTAAAAATAAAGACACCATTTTTTCAAAAAATTTTTTTTATTTTTTAACATAGTCCCCTTTTAGAAAGATACACTTTTTCCAACGTTCCTGCCATTTTTTTAACCCCTTCAAAAAATAGGATTTGTCGAACTCCCCAAAATACGCCTCTGTCTCGGCGATGACTTCCTTATTTGAGCTAAATTTTTTTCCCGCGAGCCATTTCTTCATGTTAGGAAACAAAAAGTTGCAGGGAGCCAGATCGGGTAAATACAGGGGGTGCGGCAGCAATTCATAACGCAATTTATGTAGTTTGGCGGCGACAACTTCGGATGAATGTGCTGGTACGTTATCATGGTGAAACAGCACCTTCTTTTTTGCTAAATGCGGTCGTGTCTCCTTCAATTTTTTGTCGAAGTTTGGAAACAAAAGGAAGTCGCACGGAGCCTAATCCAGTGAATACGGTGAATGGGATAGTGGCTCGTAGCCTAATTCGACTAATTTGGCTGTGGCGACGGCGGTGGTGTGAGCCAGTGTGTTGTAATGATGGAAAAGCACTATTTTCTTCCATAAATGGGGCCTTTTTTCTGCAATTCGGCGTCGAAATAGCCCAATAATTCGGTATAGTAGAGTCCTGTGACCGATTTGCCCTTCTCTCGGTAGTTGATGCAAATCACACCTTGTAAATCCCAAAAAACGGTGGCCATAACCTTTCCGGCTGATAGGACAATCTTCGCCTTCTTTGGAGCACGTTCGCCGGGTGAAGTTCACTGTTTTGACTGTTCCTTGGTCTCTAGTGTGTACCAGTGGACCCATGTTTCGTCGACGGTCACGAAACGACGCAGAAACTCCTCCCGATTGCGCTTAAACAGCGTTAAACACTGCTCTGAAGTGGTCTCACGGTTGCGCTTGTTGTCCAAAGTTAACAAACGCGACACCCATCGCGTTGATGCCTACTGTCTCGGCTATCTTGCGCACCTTCAATCGGCGGTCTGCCAATACGAGATCGTGGATTTTTGTCACGTTATCCTCCGTCGTAGCCGTTTTCGGGGCACCTGGACAAGGATCATCAAAAACCGACGTGCGACCACGTTGGAACTCGTTAAACCAATTTTTTCGGTTTCCATCACAGGAGCGGAGTCACCGTACACAACATCCAAACGCTTTTTGATTTCGCTGCGCGATTCCTCTTCCAAAAACAAGAATCGGATCACCGACCGATATTGCTCTTTCTCCATATTTTTAAAACCTGCGGACATGCCCGCTTCCACTCGCGGTCAAATCAAAACTACGAGTCCGATTCGGCTGGAATTTTGACAGTAGCCGTCTACGAGAATGTACTACACGATAATGAGTTTTTCTTGCGATAGTGGCGCTACCGGGCGGTGAGGCTAAGTACATATCGGAAAAAAATGTATACTACTGTGATCAAAAAGTAAGGTGAAATTGTCATTTAAAACTCCCGGGCATTAGGAAGGCAGGTAAATTTTTTTCTTAGGTTGGTAGGACTGTCCATAATATTTGCCAAGCGTCTGTTTTTTAAAAGGCTTAATTATCTCCAAGTAACGCGTGTTTTTTTAGCAACCAAAAGTGAATTTTTCGATTTTTACAATGGGTGATTTTGTTGAGCAAAGAACTTGCATCAAATTTTGTTTGCGGAACAAATATTCTTTTGCGGACACGTTGAAAATGTTGCGGAAGGCCTTTGATTATCAAACTATGGCACAAAAAAACGTTTATAAGTGGTACAACGAGTTGAAAGCGGGCCGAGAACGCGTTGAAGACGAACCGCGCTCTGGACGACCATCAACGTCTACCGACGAGGGCCACGTCCAAAAAATCAAAGATTTGGTGCTTGAAAATCGTCGATTAATAATTAGAGACCTCGCTGATAGTGTTGGAATATTATTTGGCTCAGCCCAAACCATTTTGTAGGATGTTGTGTCTCAAACGCGTCAAGTCTCAATCGGTGCCAAAATCGCTCAATTTTTTGGAAAAAAAGCGTCGCGTTGATGTGTGTGTGAAACTTTGCTGTCTGACCATCAGGACCATTTGTAATGCATCATTATTGGAGACGAGACTTGAATTTACGCATACGGCCCTGAAACCACCGACCAATCCAGCGATTATTGTGCAAAAGATGAAGCAAGACCGAGAAGACCACGGCAAAGTTCATCGAAAATCAAGGTCATGTTGACAGTTCTCTTTGATTATCGTGATGTGGTGCACTATGAATTCCTTCCGCCGGGCCAAACTGTCAACAAAAAATATTATTTGAGCGTTATGCGTCGTTTGTGTAAAGCTATTCGTCTGAAACGGCCGGAATTATGGGCGAATAACTCTTGGTTCCTTCATCACGATAATGCACCATGTCATACTGCATTGGTTCTTCGTGACTTTTTTGCCAAAAACTCGACTCATATCGTTCTGCAACCACCGTATTCGCCTAATTTGGCTCCGTGCGACTTCTGGCTATTCAGCAAACTCAAAAGGCCAATGCGGGGACGCCGTTTTGACACGATTAAGGAGATAAAAACCGAATCGAAGAAGGTCTTGAAGGCTTTACCGAAAAAAGACTATTCCGACTGTTTTGAGGACTGGAAAAAGCGTTGGCAAAAGTGCGTTTTATCGAACCGGGATTACTTTGAAGGGGATTTAATTGATTTGGAAGAATTTACATTCTATAAACAAATTCACCTTACTTTTTGATCACAGTAGTATATATATTTTTTTTCAGATTCACACATACATATATTAGGTGTACAACTTTGCTTCCGCCGTTTTGCAATAGATGGCTGTAGCGGTAAGTAGTAGTTGAAATAAATAGATCATAGATGTCATACAATAAGCTTAAGTATTTGTAAACATAACGCCATCGAAATATTAGTCGATTTGTGTCTGCATCATAAAGTTATTCTTGATTAAACATGTCAGCTTACGAGCCAAATTCTCGTTATTTGTGGGAGGTTTTAATTTTCTGCTTTAATATCAAGAAATCTGTCACCGAGGCTCATCGAATGCTCTCAAATACCTATGGTGAGGCCGCTATTAGTAAAAGAACGTGCTGAGAGTGGTTTCAACGCTTCAAGAACAGCGATTTTAACGTCGAAGACCAGCATGGCGGTGGAAGAAAGAAGGTTTTTGAAGATGTAGAATTGGAGGCATTACTTGATCAAGACTCGTGTCAAACGCAACAAGAATTGTCAGGATCATTAAGAGTGACGCAACAAGCCATTTCAAAACGCCTGAGAGTCATGGGAATGATTCAGAAACAAGGAAATTGGGTGCCGTACGAGTTGAAGCCAAGAGATGTTGAACGGCGTTTGTGTGTTTGTGAACAGCTGCTTGCAAGGCAAAGACGGAAGGGATTTCTGCATCGCATTGTGACTGGGGACGAATAATGGGTTTACTACGATAATCCCAAGCGCAGAAAATCATGGGGATATCCCGGCCATGCTTCCACGTCGACGGCGAAACTTAATATTCACGGTTCCAAGGTCATGCTCAGTATTTGGTTGGACTAGCTCGGCGTAGTGTATTAGGAGTTGTTAAAACCGACTAAAACAATCACAGGCGATCTTTATCGAACGCAATTAATGCGTTTGAGCCGAGCATTGAAAGACAAACGGCTTCAATACAACGAGAGACATGATAAAGTGATTTTACAGCATGACAATGCTCGACCCCATGTTGCGAAAGTGGTCAAGACATACTTGGAAACTTTGAAATGGGAAGTCCCATCCCACCCGCCGTATTCTCCAGACGTTGTTCCCTCGGACTATCACTTGTTTTGATCAATGGCACACGGCCTGGCTGACCAGCACTTCCGGTCTTATGAAGAAGTAAAAAATTGGATCGATTCAGAAGATGACCAGTTTTTTTAACGCGGGATTCGTATGCTGCCCGAAAGATTGGAGAATGTAGTGGCCAGCGATAGACAATACCTTAAATCATAAATGTTTAACCAGTTTTTTACAATAAAGCCTTGAATTCCGGAAAAAACGGCGGAAGCAAAGTTGTACACCCTATATATATATATATATATGTTTACAAATTCACCTTATATTTGAGATCACTGCACTTCGACACAGCACGGCGCCGTTTTTACATACCGCTAATTTAACTGATTAATACGAACTCAAAAAAAATTAATTGCTATTGTAGAAAATAACATCAATTCCTTGATTGTTACCGAAGTCGATAAACTACTCCTTGGCGGGCCCGCTTTTCTCTAGGCTCGAAGGCTCGGTCGCGGACACATCGTGCGGATTTTTGCTTAGTCAGCGTGAGTCTTTTTAAATTCCCGAGTCCTCTTAGCGCCTTTCAACAAAAATGCAACTTTGGTATATTTATTTCTTTAAATATGTGTGTGCCGAGAGGAGTTAGGTTACTCGGGTTTCTATGCATGTATTGGAAGAATGTTATTTTCAAATTATAATAATAATGTGACTCTCCATTTCTTCTGGATTTTTTCACAAGAATCAACTTGCAGTATTGTTGCAATCATTATACATCTTATATAGTAACCAACACACGGTCATATAGAGACGTTTCAATTGCAGAGAGCGAGTAGCGTCATCACATTACAATATTCATTTGACATTTGCATACTGTATATTTGTTCTTATGGCCTTTATTGGTACGAGATAAAATATGGATTCCGGTATATCTTTTACTAGTTTAATTGGTTAACAAATTATTTATAATTATAAATCTATTAAATTGATTAATAAATTTACTTATAATTCAAAGGTTTCAATTTCATTGATTTTGAATTCTAAGATTTTAATTTTTACGTTACGAAACACTACGAAAGTTTTACAAACGACTAATTATTGCAAAGATGCATCGAAGGACTTACGCAGTATAGCAACGAAAGCTTCAATTAAAGCGTTTGCAAGATTATTCCGAAATTGTTACCTGCAAGCCTTACTACCGTCAGCATAGTTGCCTATGTCGCTACATACACATCTAATGAGGGTACACGGGTGCTATTATCCATTTTCGATACGATGGGAATTAAATCGGGACCGCACGCACACGAATATGCCAAGCAGGAAGATTGCAATTGAATCGGTTCAGCCAACCGTCGTTCATGAAACAGCACTCGGGAAGCAAGAATAGCTCGCCAACATAATAAAATTACTACTGTGGCTGCCAAAAAAGAAATGGAAGAAACATTTTATGGTGCCGAAATAGACGATTCACTGTAAGTTAAGAAATAAGTTTTTATCTACAAGTAAATCGTTCTCAAAACGTTAAACGCATTTTTCTCGAAACTATGTTTTCGAAATCGGCTATCACTGTAGCTCGAGAACATCTTAACTTATCGTTTTGAAATTTTTCACCTTCTTTCTATATATCGAGCCTGTCCCTCTATCTAGTGAACATATTCATAACGCCTGATGCAGGGAGAAATTTTAAAAAAACCTTGTTACTTCAAAGTCGGTGAATTAATTACTATTTAATTAACAATATATGAACAGCCAATCAGATTTCTTCACGATCAAGTAGGCGGGCCTTGAGAAAACAAAAACCAAAAAAAAAAAAAAAAATGGGCGGGGCTTTCGATTTTGAACTGTACATCGATATGCGGCGATGTGTGCGTCGCACTGCTATGTTATTGTTTCTCCCCACTTCGCCGCGAATTTTAATTCTGATCTTCTGATGTCTTCTCATTGATCTTCTTATTCCTCTCATTCAGGCTATAGCACTGACGGTTTGGGTTCTAATCCTCAGTTCCGATTTTTTTTTTTGTTTTTTTTTTTTCAGCTTCTGCAAGTCTTTGTAAAATTAAAAAAATTATATTAAAGTTTTTCGAGATGAAGTTTTCATTCGTTTGTAAGCATCTTTTAATATGTGTTCAAGAAAATTATGAATTAATTATTATAATTCTTGATCAGTCAGTTGTTTGATAAATACAATAAAATTTTCATAAAGTAAGATATTAAAATAATCAAATTTTGTTTTTACACGAGATTTTAAGCTGTTTAACATTATTCGTTACACCAAAAAAAAAAATGCCTTTAAAAAAAATAATTAAAAAAAATTCATCGATGTTACAAATTGGAAAACGATCTTGAACCTATTATACATTCGAGTCTTTTACACTCAGTTACCTCATACACATTTGTGTACTACATTTTTATGCATTCAACGTGAAAATAATAAGACGCAGCATTTTTTTTTAAATTTTTGTTTTATGAATAAATGGATATTACAATAAAAGATTAAGTTCGATCAAATATAAGATGGAAAAATCATAGTTAATTAATAATCTTGAACATCAATTATAGAAAAAATTAAAGAACTTTTAGATGTATTGGCTTTCATTGAAATACCTAAAAAAGACATGCAAAAGTTGAAAAAAAAAAAAAAAAATCGGAACTGGGGATAAAAACCCATACCGTCAGTGCTATAGCTTGAATGAGAGGAATAAGATGAATGAGAGGACAAGAAGATCAGGATTAAAATTCGCGGTGAAGTGGGAAGAAACAATAACATAGCAGTGCGACGCACACATTGCCGCATATCGATGTATAGTTCAAAATCGAAAGCCTCGCTCATTTTGGTTTTTTTTTTTTGGTTTTTTTTTTTCTCTCAAGGCCCGCCTACTTGATCGCGAAGAAATCTGATTGACTGTTGATCTATTGTTAATTAAATAGTAATTAATTCAGCACGTTTTTTAATATTTTGTCTTAAAAAAGTTATGAGATATAGTTAAGAAATATATCTTTTATATTGAATAAATTTTTTTTTCAATTTATTTAAATACTTCGCCAAAAAAATTCCCGAGAAAACGATTTTTTTGAATGCTCTAAGTGTTTCTCCCTCCTTAAGAAAGTGAGAGCCTAAGCGATGGCTGCTACTTGAATTTTCCGTGAAGTTGAACGATAAACTTGAAGTAGTGTGAACTTGAAGATTGCGTCTTCTACTTTGTTGATCGAGGAGGGTGTAGGTGAAGTAAAGAAAAAAATATAATGCGTGAAAACTGTTATGAATGCTAGAACTTAAGAATTTGCTAAATGTAAGAATTTAAGTAAATTGAAAAATAATCTTTTTAAATTATATTTTTGTATAAAAATGATGATATATATTAGTGCACAACAAAGTTTTCGCTGTTTTTGTTGATAAAAATGCATCTGTTATTGTAAAAAAATGGTTACAAATTGATCATTCGAAGTATTGCCCATGGCTGGTTACAACTTTTTCCCATCTTTCTGGCAGAGCTCGAATACTGTTACAGTAGAAGTGTTCGTCTTCTGAAGCTATCCACGAATCAAGCCAATTTTTGATATCTTCATATGAGCCGAATTGCTGATCAGCCAAACCGTGTGCCATCGAACAGAACAAGTGATAATCGAACGGCGCAATATCTGGGGAATATGGCGGGTAGGGTAAGACTTTCCATTTGAGCGTTTCCAAGTATGTTTTAACGGGTCCGCCAATGTGTGGCCAACCGTTATCATGCAGTAAAATCACTTTTTCGTGCCTCTTCTCGTGTTGTGGCCGTTTTTCGCGTAGTGCTTGGTTCAATCCAATTAATTGAATTTGATACCGTTGCTCAGTGATGGTTTCGTTTGATTTCAACAGCTCATAATAAACAACACCGACCTGTATTAAATAACATCGTTCCAACAGCCGACGACGTAGAAGCATGACCGAGCAGTCCCCATGACTATCTTCTCTTTGGGTTGCTGTAATAAATCCATTTTTTATCGCATGTCACGATGCAATGAACAAAACCCTCCTTTTTTTGTCACTGAAGCAGTTGTTCACAGGCGAGATAACGATGCTCAACGCATGCAATCGCTTGGAAACGGTTTTGCGGGTAACTCCTAATACTGAAGCAAGCTTATTTTCTATTTGGCATAAAATTTCGTCGAGAAATACCTCCAATTCAGCGTCTCCGAAGGTTTTTACACTTCCTTCACGCGGACGGTTGTCAATATCGAAATCGCCGTCTTTAAAGCGACGAAACCAATCACGCACGTTGTTTTACTTAGAGCAACATTTTCGTAAACGTTTTGGAGCTCCCGATGTGCTTCAACCACCGTTTTCTTCGAATGAAAGAAGAAAAGCAACACTTCCCGCAAATCACGATTATTTGGTACAAAAGGAGACATTCTCACAAAACCAACAGTATATGACGCCAAAACAGAATCATTAATGTATCAAAGCGTTTTGTTTACCATATATCTAAGCTTGTTTCATGAATTTTTTGATGTCGAAATCCACAAGCACTTACTGCTGGAGCCATCTATTGACAAACAGCGGGAACTTAGTTGCGCACCTAATACATTTTTACTTTTAACAAACGCAGTTATATTATTAGTTTGTATGATAACTTTATAATTAATATTCTCATGCATGCATAAATGTCTAAGTATAACTAAACTGTGTTCTTAAATTTTAGATTTGTAAAGTTTAAGAACATTCGTAAAAACAAAATGTAGTGATAAACTTTTATTTTAAAAGAAGTTGTTATAATTTTTAATTGAATATTATTAAATTAATAACTTATAATTTTAATAACATATAAAGTATGTATATGGAGATAGAGTTATAAATGTTTACACGTAATGATTTATTAACTAAATATGTATAAACTATAATTAATTCTACGTAAAACTTACAAAATGCGCTTTTTTCAACTTAAGCCATTGAAACTAAACTGAATCTAGACTTGATAGTATGAAATTATTCATTAGATTGGTAGCATAGCCAAAAAAAAGTATCCGTATTCTTTCTTTTATTATTTTTATTGTTTATAAAAAATTATTCAAAAAAATAAATGAAAAATTTGTATTTTTGTAAAACCAAGTTGATTGTACGGGAAAAATTATGAAGAAAATCCTAGTGTTTTTTTGTCAGACTACAAATTTTTAATGTAAAAATGGTATAAAAAAATACAAATTTACGAAATCTAAATTCGAGCAGTGTTGTAGTTGCAAGATTTGAAACCGCGTATAGTATATTTATTTATACCTTATGTATAAATATATTATATATATATATTTATACTGTATAAATAATTATATAATGTTCATGTATACTGTATAAATAGATACAGTGTATCTGTCTTTGTTGTACGTGTAGATATACTAGTACGAGTATGAATCCTTCGACTACAACACTGTATTTAAAATACACGTGTCAAAAAATGTAGCATACCGATGCATTCTGTAAAGGTTGAGAAATTTTGCTCTAAATGTAAAAAAATATTTTTGCAAAAATCACGAAAATAATCATTCATAATTTCACCTATGTCTCTGATAATGGATTTCTTCTTACCATTTTTGCACTAACAATTTGGTCTGACAAAAAAACGTCACCGAGGTTTTTTTCATGATTTTTCCCGTAAAATTTATTACTGCTTTTAGTTTTAAAAATTACAAATTTATTTTCTCTTTGTTTAAATAATTGTTTATAAACATTTGCAAATGATAAAAGAAAAAAGACCTGTAATTCTTTTCGACACTACCACTAATTCAATAGCCAGCTTGATGCTATCTGGCCTTGATTCGGGTCAGGATTTAAAAGGTTAATCCGTACTTTGTACTACACTCGTTTAAGATAAATTATAATTTTAAATTTTAAATCAATCCTTATATTAGATTTTTATTAAAAACCTAAGGTGATAATATTATTTATATTTTAACAAATTGTATTTTATTAAAAATAAGAAATTCTTAAAAACTAGCGCTTCTATTCTTTATACAGGGTGTCCCATTTTAATCGCCCCACGCGAATAACTCTGAAAATATATCCTTTGGAAAAAAATATTTTTCATAAAAGTTGTAGGGTTTCAAGGAGGAAATCTAATGGTGACCTTTACTGTGACCTTGACAATGACCTTCAAGGTTATTTGAAGGTTAAGTAAGTTTTTTCAAATGGAAACCTCTACTTTTGACCCCGGAAATAGAAAGAGCGGAAAATTTTACGTCCGAATACGATTATGACCTTGACCATGACTTTCAAGTTCATTCAAAGGCCAACAAGTTAGTTTTTTTTATGGAAAAACCCTACCTTTAAACGTGGAGATAGAAAAAGCGGAACATTTTACGACGGCTTATGATCTTGACTTTAACCTTGAGGTCGAAGACATATTAAGGTCGTAATAATTATTGACGAACATCTCTGTTTCCATGCCGAAATTAATGAGTGCAAAAAAAGTAACGTTGAATTATGACCATAACCAGTTTAGTTTAGAGGACTACTCCTGCTCAGTTAAAGAAATGCCATTGTGTTCCAGCTGCTGAGTTCTCTTTTCTTTCAACCTCCGTCTCGCACCTTTAACTCTTTCCTACATAAAAACGAACCATGGTATGATCAGTGGTGAAAAAAAATTAGAATTTTTTTTCGTTATAAGGTCTATACGAAAATAGTTTTAATTCTAATAATTTTGATCTTTATAATCAAGAGTGAATTATCTTATTGGTGGACTTAAATTTTCTTTCGTCATGGCTGATTATACGCCACAGGAAATAGTTAATATGATTAAGGTTGTGACGAGTGTCGAAACAATTACAGAGCATCAGACAAATATCCAGACTCTCGACATCCAGATAGAAAGGCTATGAAGCGATTAGTGATTATAGCTGAACAAGGTAATCTGACACCAAGGAGGCGCAAAACTTGCTCTAGAGAGCATATTGTACTAGGTGTGTGGTCTTCGGTTGCTGATGATCCCCATATTTCTACTCGGCATATCAGTCGAACGCATGGACTTCCAAAAACAACTATTGACCGCATTTTGAAAAGTTTAAAATTCCATCCATACCATGTCCGCCTTACTCATGGTCTTGAGATCGGAAATGACCAGCGGCGTTTAAATTTTTGTAGATCGGAATTTATCCTTTTTATTTCGACAAATTCTTGTTTACAGACGAGGCGAAATTTGAAAATCAGGAGGTGTCAATCTCCATAATGCCCATTACTATTTCTAAGTAAATTCTTATTGGCAAAGGGATCATCGTGTCCAAAGATGGTGGTCATTGAATGTATGGGGAGATATAATAGAAAATTATGTAATAGGTCCATTTTTTCATAATAATAATTTGAATGGTTCTTTCTATTTAAATATTCTCCAGAATGAAGTACCACAATTGTTAGAGGACATCCCATTAGCCTTGAGACAAATCATGTGGTTTCAACAAGATGGGGCTCCAGCACATCGTACACTGCCAGTTAAGGTATTCTTGGATACCACATGTCCTAATCGTTGAATTGACATTGGCAGCCAAGTACACCAATGGCCAGCCAGATCACCAGATCTCACACCTATGGATTTGTTTCTATGGGGTATTGTAAAATAGCAAGTATTTGTGCAAGCTCCAACAACCACAGAGGACATGAAAGAAAGAATAAAGATATTTTTTGAATCTATCACAGCTTAAACATTAGAGAGGGTCCGTCTGAGTTTTCGTCAAAGAATAAATATGTGCACTCAAGAAAATGGACGACTAATTGAACATGTGTTTTAAGAGACGTCTTAACTGGCTGAGTTCTAAGAGTCTTGCCTTGACTGGGCGAACTCGTTGCCTTACCTTGACTGGCTGGGTGCTATAAGTCTTCCTTTGACTAAGCGCGCTCGTTGCCTTGACCTTGACTGGCTGCGTATTAACAGTCTTTCCTTAACTGGTGGACTCTATGCCTTGCCTTGACCGGCTGGGTATCGAGATACTTCCCTTAAATGGGTGGACCCCTTGTCTTGCCTCGTTCCAATTCCGGAGTTTAAATTACGGGTTTCGATTTGAAAAAAACTAACTTGACCTTAAAATGATCTTGAAGATCATGGTCAAGGTTGTATTCAGACGTAAAATTTTCCGCTGTTTCCATTTCTGGGGTCAGAAGTTGGGGTTCTGATTTAAGAAAATAACTTGCCCTTCAAATGACCTTGAAGGTCATTGTTAAGGTCACAGTAAAGGTCACTATTAGATGTCCCCCTTGAAACCCTCCATCTTTTATTTGACATATTTTTTCCGAAATGACATATTTTCAGAGTTATTCGCGTGGGGCTATTAAAATGGGACACCCTGTATACTATATATACGCCTGCTTGTGCATAGCAGTACTCTTTGACACACTTGGGTGGGTCAGTCGTACCTAAAAAAGCCGTAAAAGTTTTTTTGTCTGTAATCTTTAAGTGAGGTGCGCAGAATATGTATAGAAAAATTCGGTTTAGCAGCTAAACGATTTTACTCGTCAAGTTGTAGGCAATTTACTGCGGTATTTTCTTGAAGAAATGCGATAACTACAAATGAATGCTCTTTTTCTACTTTTCTCCCAGACATTTTAAAATCACTGGGTTATTTACCCTGTTAAAAAATCTGAGATAAGAATTAGGTGAGACTTCTTCTTTTTAAAATAACGATATGAGCTGTTGAATATTATTGTAAAATTATGTTGTATTATTTCTATATATTTGTCAATAAAGTTTTGTTCGTACAAAAAGAAATGGACACATCCTATTTTTTCAAAATATTTTATTTATAAATATAAAAAAAATATACATCTTCTTTTTTAAATTTTTTTAAGAATTTTTTCTCAAATCACGAAGTAATTCTGTTTAACTATTGATTGCATTTTATATCATTACATCTTTTTTTTCACTTAAATCTTCGTATGTGCCATGTACGTTTAAATAATCATTATGTAATTCTGTAAAAGAATATTAATACTTTTATATAAAAGAATGATAAATTGAATTAAATTTAGTTTTCTGATACCTACTTAAATATACTTTATTTGACACATTTATGGATTGTACATTCTTTCGATATAATTTTACCCACGTTTAAATATCGCGATTTTTAGGCCTTTCTTGTTCATAACATCGTAAATCCTGCTTCTCTTGAAAATCTTCTGTGGTTTTTAACTGTTACCAATCTTTACAATTATTTTCAGCAAATATATTTTAACCAAAATAAACTTAAAAAAAAAATATTATTTTCATAAAAATTTTCCAATCACTATGGAAAACTTTGAAAAACAATCACGTAAAAGACCGCTTTAAAGATAAAAAAGTTGCTAAAGCTGATTAAAAGTACTGGCCGCGTCAACTGTTTCATCTTACCTTAACTAGTCAGGTGAATACTTCACCTTGATGTAACGACTAGTTGTCAGATGCAGTGAAAAGTACTCGTTAATTATCTCTAAAAAGGCTATCAAACAATCAACAATTTACAATTATATTTAGAAAGAATTTGAAATAAGCTACTAATTTAAAAAAAAACTACTTTTTAATTATTCTGAGAAGAACATTTAAACTATTTATGTCAAATTGAGAAGTATATTATGAAAAATTTAATAATTATCTTTTTAAATAATAACATCTCATTGATATTAACAAGTTTTTATTTCACGTTGAAGTGAAACAGTTCCTAACAGATGTTTATAAATAGGTTGAATAGTATTTAATTCGAAGTAAAAATTATAAATGACGTAAGTTAATAAATCAATGAGTGGTCACATCCCTTAACAATTGATCATGTATGGTTATAATTGGCTACTTGAGGTGAAAAGGAGTCGATGATGTTTATTAGCAGAAACTACAAGTTACAAGAGGTCTTTGATGGTTATAATTAGTTACTCGAGATAAAACTTGGTCAGTAAGGTTAATACTGTGTCTATTTGGGTCAAGAAATTACAATTTCTAATCTAGGTGACCTTGCGGTCATGATAAAAGCCATATTTAAATGTAAAATTTTCAATATTTTCCAATTGTGCAATAAAAATTAGGGGTTCCCTTATGAAAAATTGGACTTGAATTTAAAAAACATCTTAAGGTTTAGGTTAAGGTTAAATTTAAGGTCATCAACAAATATAAAGATTGAAATCTTGAAACTTTAGAATGAAACATTTCCTCTTAAAATGCTTTTTTGGCCGTTCTGGTACTTTTGCCACACCCAGTATAGTATACACTTTATTACATTTATGCACCATTTACTATATTTTATAAATGGTTACTTCAGATGAAAAGTAGTCGATGTCGTTCATTATTACACACTTTCTTTGATGCATGAATCTTTAATGGTTATATAATAATATAAAATTTCTGTTGTCAAGAGATTTAAAATAACATTTGGTAATCGAATATTTGTTTAAATAAAAAATACTTTTAGTGTATTACATTTATGAATAAATAATTATTCATGTTAACAAAAATTTAATTGCCTATGTGTGAGAATCGACTGATACTCACGTAAACGTGTTACTTTTTTCGAACCAATGATTTTTTGCAATAGTCTGGACTAGCAGAACAAATAGTCCGTGTTAAATATATAAAAAATATCCGAGCTAGTGGCGGGATAACGAATTTTCAAAAATAAGTCTTAAGAAAGGGAAATTTGTCGCGAGAAAATCGATGATAATGTGAAGATTTAGAGAAAATAGCTGATTCGGGGTGCGCTCCGTCGGATTAGGTTTGTAGCGATCGGCCGATAACTGTTCGCCGATCAACAACAGCGGACTCAGCAACAAAAAAAGCGCAAAGAAAGAAAACAAAGAAAAGCCAGTCAAGTAAGAGAGTTATTTAGAGAAACGTGTAGCTGATTATCTAGAGAGACGAAACAAAGAGCAAGAGAACGAGCTCTGCCCTGCAATTCAGTCAGCGTCGGAGGGCACGTTAAAGGGTAGATTTTAAAGTCAACGGCAAGGTTACTGGCATAAGCGGAGGTTGGACTTCCCAGATTATGCAACTGGCTATCCATTGGCGTCCATCTACTTCACCGTCGTCAGGATTATTGTTTCGAAGTTTGGTGACTCGCAAAAGATTATAACTTAGTAACTTGGGCACAGAATCGGGTGTATGAGTAAGCGAGAGTATAGCGAGAGTCTGCGTAGAGACCATGATGTAGTCCGAGTACACAGTAATAATAATATAATAAGAAAAAATAAGCGAGTGCGACAATGAGAGAGACGGGGAAGAGAGAGAGGTGGCGGGGGAGGGAGGGAGCGAGAGAGAGAGAGGGAGAGAGAGAAAGGTAGCCGGTTATGCCGAAGCATTTATAAAAAAAAAAAGAAAATACATTTATAGGTGAAAGCGATGATAATAGCAATAATGACAATATGTAACTTATAATTTATAATATTGTTCGTTAAAAGCAAAACTAGATTAGAGACACCACAGATAACAATTTGAAGCACAACTTTAACCCGCCACATAGTCATAGTGCCAGATTCAGTAATCTACTGAGTGATATATCGCAAGGAACCGGGTTTAATATCATGCTTGTATCACGTGAAACTCGAAAACGCCACTGTGCGACCTCTTCAGCCCTTAAGAGCTTACGCAGTATGAATTTGAAGTCATGAGAAAAATGGGAATCAAACACAGGTAGTTTCGTTGCAAACTGGTTAATGAATTTAGATGCTGTGATATAGAAAGAGTTTCCCAAATTTTGCGTACGTGCCGTAGCAAATAACAAAGGCGGTTGGATTCTGCGAAATCCGCCGGGTTGACATGCTCGAACGCAATGTAAAGAGCCTAGCTAGGTAAATAGATTGACCCGTCGAAATGATGTTAAACGCCAGCATGGCGACGAAAAGAAGGCGTCTGTTTTCAACTGACAACCAACCGAGAGAAATACTATACGGTGTCACTAGTGCCATTCATGGAATACAACTGAAGACAAAGGGAACGCAAGCATTCAGAAGACGCTGAAGCTTTGCATTGTGCTCCTGAATAAGGCCACTAAAAACCTCACACGCATAGTCAAAGTAGGGAAAGATTAGTGCCTTAACCAGTCGTTGCCTCAGATTTAGAGAGAACGCATATCTGTAAAATCTCAAGGTGTAAAGAGTACGCCGAACACGTCAAGCATTTTGCCTAACTTGCGCATTCCTGTTCAGAGTAGAGGTGAGACAAACGCCTAGGTCAGACACTTGGCTTGAACTTTTTATAAGAGTATTTCCGATAATGATTGGTGGAAGAGCATCAAGATCCATAGCCGAGATGTAAGGTTGGCTGCCAAAGATAATAAATTTTGTTTTGTCTGCATTGAGTCTCAGTAAGTTTCTACGAGCCCGATCGAGCAGTTAAGCACCCTAAACTTTTTGAGAAGAAGTTTATCAGAGACCGTATCAAATGCCTTAGAAAAGTCGAACATTATAAATGGGGTCACTTCATACTTATCAATCGCTAGACGTACTTCTTCTGTAAAGCCGATAAGGGCTGTCTCAGTTAAGTGGTGTTTTCGAAAAGCAGACTGTTGTACATCCAGTATTTGATAAGCAGCGACATGACTCATCAATCGGTCATGAATTATGCGTTCTAGTAGTTTGGATATTACTGGTCGTAGGGCAATAGGACGTGTATCAGACGGTGATTTCGGAGGACGAGTTTAAGAGAGGGGAGTTATTGCAGCCGATATCCAGCTGTCTGGGAAAATACCATGTTATATTGAACCATTGACTAAATAGAGTTGAAGTGCTAGATAGGCTAAGTTGAGCATATTTAGTGCAACGCCATTTGCTCCAGTGCTGTTTTTTCTAGTGCAAACAAGGGCCCAATTGATAGCACTTGCAGATATCGGTTTCAAAAAAATATATCTGATGGGTTGGCGTTCAAAGGTCTGCTCAATACATCAGAAATGTCAAGAAGTCGCAATAGAGGTGCCAAACACGAGACGGAAGCATAATGCACATTTAGGATCTGAGGCGTAAAGTAGCGAAGCAGTGACGCCGTCTTTTATGCGATAGCACTTGTATTTTTTAATTAGGTCCACAGCGTGTTGGAGTCAGATGAGGAATCGAATATAAACGGGATATAACGATTTTTTGAAGCACTGATGCTATCACTTACTTTAAATCTTAACGAAGTAAAGAGTAAGCGATCAACAGTTTTACCTGTCAATTTGGCACGTCGGTATGCTGCCCGTTTTACTTTAATGAGGAGACGGATGTCATTTGACATCCAAGGTTTATAGTTAGCATGAAGCGCTATGCTTCGTACAGGTGCCATGTTGTCGAAAATGTCAAGTAACGATGTAGTTACTCGTTTAGTTTTGACTGAGATAGGATTATCCTTAAGATTCGACGGACCAGATGTTGGTAAATAGGAGACTGTAGACACGAGTGGTTTAGCCAGGGAGACCATTCTTAGTTTACTATTGAACCTATCACAAAGAAGATCCACACTTTGATTTCTGAGGGCACGACAGACTATTGTCTTTGGTTCTGCAGTAAACGACGGAAGTGAATATTCCAGCGAAATTAGGTCGAGGCCAGCTGCAAATGGTGTGTCAGATTTTGTGTAACTTTGAGCTAAACTACATGGTGGAACGATAAATAAGTCAAGCGACGTATCATTCAAAGTAACATCCTCGTGAAAAATATAGTGAATGGGATCAGACTGAACAAGCTCAAGACTATGCTCACAGAGAAGTTCTCGAAAAAAGTACGAATTGGGATGTTTTCGGTGCATAGGAAAATTAAAGTTGCCTGTTATGAGAATATTACTATTATATATATACTATTATCAGAATATCTGAAAGCTCTTCGAATAGAGCAGTGAGGTAAGCACCATGAGAACGACAATAAACAACAACCACAAGAATTTTTATCGCCTTAAATTTAACCTCTACCATCACATATTCGGGCATATTATTGAATCGGCTGAAAACCATGTCTCTGTTAAAGCGATAATATCATATGAGCGCCTATTTCTAATAAAAAACTCGAGGTCGTTGAAATAAGCCAAAAGATGATTAATATTTGCATGACAAACCGAAAAGTACTCTCGAGACTTTAAGTTTACCGACTGAGCAGCAGATCTTAATAGATTATTCGGACGCAGGGCAAACCGATCTAAGTCTTCTAGGGAACGGACAGGGATCAGTGAAGACTTATCATCAGGTCGCATGCACACTACTAAATTGCGAAAAACTGGGCGGAGATAATCAAGTTGTTTATGTTTTTGATTTGCTGCACGCAAGATTGCGTAAGCTTGCTGAGGCCGAATAGGCGTCATAAACACATGCTGGTCCCCGCCGGTGCCAAAGATAATTTGAGCCTTCTTGCCGCGCAAGAGATGCACTTTGGCAATGATACTATTATGCACTGTTTCTGAAACAATCTTGATTACAAGCGAAAAACTATCGTAGTTCTTCTGCGCATTAGTATTCGATGATATGGTGTTGAATGGCCATATATGAATCACCGAGATAAAGTTCAGATGATTTGCGTTATTTGCGGCTTCGAATTCGCGCTTAATTGCTTGCGAATGGTCATTTACATGAGCATTAGGAATGCCTGAAATGCGAATTTCGCAAGAGTTTGTTAGCAAAGTGTCACGATCAATTTGTGCGACGGAAAAAAGGCACATAAACAGATTAAAAGTTAAGATAAGAAAGCTGAGCAAAAGAAGGCACGAGTATATTGAATAACCGTAATACCGTGAATAATCGTATTTTGAAATAACCAGAAGCTGAAACATGCTGTTAACAAAGTAGTATAAAATTTATCCCTGTATTATCAACTGGCAATTTAAAAACATCCCGGTTAGGTGGCGGACATGCACAAGAGAAATATGGATTACTTATTACTACAAAATATCTACGGATAAAAAGCCTCAGTATCACCTTTGTTCCGAAGATGAAGACCTGTGGTGTAAGTGACAACAGCATAAGGCCAAGGGAACGATATATTGTCGACCTCCTGCGCTCGGTGAAGGAACTTAACAAATCTTAAAGCCAATTTATAAAGAGTTTAGTTAAGATGATCTTCTCATGATATGTTTAGGTACCAATACGCAAAACAATAATAAAAATTTTAATGCTTGTGTTTGGCACCAGAGCACGTATTTTGTAGCAACAAAATATTAGGATATACTACTAGAATTTACTACTTGAACAGCTACATGTATTTTTAATAAAGGACAAAACAAATTTTAGAATTTCTGAAAGTTATAGGATGTTTTCTTAGCCCAGGAAGCTTGCATTACGACGAGGAGAACGACAGCCCACGCGTTCATCAAGCTAAGTCGCGCATCTTCGATACTTCAAAAGACGGTTGTATCGTTAGAAAAGAGGCTAGGGAAATTGAAAACGATGCTTATGAAGAAGGTATAATGTATGGTTCTAGTGTTGCTGATTAGATGCAAAGGTATGTTTTTTATGACTTTCAATCCACGAAAATTTTTAATTTGTTTTTCTCAAAAAAACTTTTTGCATTTGGCGTAGGTGGTTTCTAAAAAATAATTAAACATACTAGGTTGTTCAAAAAGTTTTGAAAGCGGAAATAAAGATACTTTTTTTTGTTGGTGAAATCACTTTTATTGCTCAGTATAATCTCCCATAAGTTCAATACACTTGGTCCAACGGTCTCCCAACTTGTTTATCCCATCATGGAAGTGACTTTCTGCAAGGCCTGCAAAATACTCCTCTACGACGGCTATAACCTCTTCGTTTGGTAAAAAATGCTTCCCACGAAAGAATTTCTTGAGGTGTGGAAACAGCCAGAAGTCAGAGGGAGCTAAATCAGGCGAATAAGGTGGATGCTGCAACAATTCGTACTTTAATTCGGTTATTTTAGTGATGGTTTTTTGAGCTGTGTAAGCGGGTGCATTGTCTTGATGAAAAATGATTTTTTTCTTGTGCAAACCGGGTCTTATTTCACTAATTTTTTCATCCAATTGGTCCAAAAGGTTACAATAATATTCAGAATTTATTGTTTTGCCAGTTTGGAGATAATCCACCAACAAAATCATTTTTGCATCCCAAAAAACTGACGCTAACACCTTCTTCGCCGATTTCTGGACACGAACTCGCTTTGGTGCCGAAGTGCCTGGTTGACACCACTCTTTAGCCTCTTGTTTTGATTCAGGGTCATGATGGTAGACCCAAGTCTCATCCATAGTGATGAATCGACGCAAAAACTCCTTTTTATCCTTTCGAAAACGCTCCAAATGTTGCTCAGAAAGTCGCATTCGAACGTGTTTTTGTTCCATTGTGAGCGAATGCGGCACCCATTGTGCACAGAGCTTTCTGAAACCCAAAACTTCATTCAAAATATGACTCACACTGCCTAATGAGATGTCTAGGGCCTCTGCTAAATCTCTCTCGGTCAATCGACGATTTTCCAAAACCATATCCTGTACTTTTGCTATGAATGCTGGTGTTGATGCACTTTTTGGACGTCCTGAGCGTGGATCGTCTTCAACGCTTTTTCGACCACGTCTAAATTCTAAAACCCATCGATGCACAGTTGGAAATGAAGGAGCAGATTCCTTTAACACTTTTACCATTTTTGTATGAATTTCCGTTGCTGATAAACCTTCTGAAACAAAGAATTTTATCACTGCACGATATTCGGTTTTTTCCATTGTAAAAAAAATACACTGACACGTCAACTTCCAATAGCTTGTAAACAAACAATGATTTGACAGAGTGGAATGAAACTTTGGGTATGTTTATATGAAAGATAAAATATTAAAATAGCGTAAAAATTTTGGTTCTTCTACTGCTCTATAGATGTCGCTTTCAAAACTTTTTGAACAACCTAGTATTGATTTGAAATTTTAATACAATATTTAGAACACTTATGATTATTATCCGTACCTTAAACGTGTTAAAATTTTAATCCTGTTTAGCTTACATATCACTTAATTTATATACATATAAACCTGCAAGAGAACTATCAAGAAAACGGTATTTTTTAAAACGCAGTCGGCCAAATTGTGCTGCACATGCGTATCAGCCACGATTTTGCTAAATGAAAGAAATCGCGAGAGCCGAACATTACTTGCGCAACTCAAAGACCAGACAACAAGAACTTCCTTTGTCGCGCAAAGATTACGCTAAAGAAAAATGCACACGAGGGCGTGCGCGTCAGTCACGTAACACAGTTGGCTACCATGTAGTGTGGCTATTCGGCGCCTATTTGGATTTCGCACAGTAGAGGCCGTTCCTTTCATTGGCTCCCACTATCCGCGCGCTATATTAACAAGTGTATAGATTGTTTTTTAATATTTTATATAGTATTAATTTAGTTCTAGCTTTCTTAATATTATAACTAAGATTATTATTTTCAGAATTTTATTACATTTGTATTTCATTCATAATTTTGTATTAATACATGTATGTATATTTTTATTATTATTTACAGTTCCTGATGTTTACAAATTTTTTATTATTATTTTATTATGTAAAATATTATTAGGTGTGCAACTAAGTTCCCGCTATTTGTCAATAGATGGCTCCAGCAGTAAGTGCTTGTGGATTTCGACATCAAAAAATTCATGAAACAAGCTTAGATATATGGTAAACAAAACGCTTTGATACATTAATGATTCTGTTTTGGCATCATATACTGTTGGTTTTGTGAGAATGTCTCCTTTTGTACCAAATAATTGTGATTTGTGGGAAGTGTTGCTTTTCTTCTTTCATTCGAAGAAAACGGTGGTTGAAGCACATCGGGAGCTCCAGAACGTTTAAGAAAATGTTGCTCTAAGTAAAACAACGTGCCTGATTAGTTTTGTTGCTTCAAAGATAGTGATTTCGATATTGACGACCGTCTGCGTGAAGGAAGGACGGAAACCTTTGGAGACGCTGAATTTGAGGCATTGCTTGACGAGAATTCATGCCAAACGAAAAATAAGTCTGCTCCTGTATTAGAAGTTACCTGCTAAGTCATTTCTAAGCGGTTGCATGCGTTGGGAATGATTTAAAAGCAGGGAACTTGGATTCCTTATGATCTGAAGCCTAGGGACGTTGAGCATCGTTTTCTCGCATGTTAACAACTGCTTCAGCGACAAAAAATGAAGGATTTTTTTAACCGCATCGTGATAGGTGATGAAAAATTGATTCATTATAGCAATCCAAGGAGATCAAAGTCATGAAGACTGGCCAGCCATGCTTCTACGTCGTCAGCTTGACCCAATATTCACGCTGCGAAGGTTATGCTGAGTATTTGATAGGACCAAGTCGGTGTTATTTATAATAAGCTGTTAAAACCAAACGAAACCATCACTAGGCAACTGTATCGAATCCAATTGATGCGATTGAGCCAAGCGATCGCCGAGAAACAGCCTGAATACGAGCAGAAGTACGAAGAAGTGACAGCACTCAGCCTCACGTTGCCGGGCTCGTTAAAATCTGCTTGGAAACGCTCAAATGGGAAGTCTTACCTCAGCCGCCATATTTCCCAGATATTGCGCAGTTTGATTATCACTTGTTCTGTTCGATGGCACATGGTTTGGCTGATCAGCAATTCGGCTCATATGAAGATATCAAAAATTGGCTTGATTCGTGGATAGCTTCAAAAGACGAACACTTCTACTGTAACAGTATTCGAGCTCTGCCAGAAAGATGGGAAAAAGTTGGAACTAGCGATGGGTAATATTTTGAATGATTCATTTGTAGCCATTTTTTTTTACAATAAAGTTGCATTTTCATCAAGAAAAATAGCGTGAACTTAGTGGCGCATCAATAATATTATAAGTGCTCTCATTTGGTTGAAATATGGCTCCTGACAAAGGTTCCAAGATTATAATTGTAAATAATTAAATGAGTTATTTAATGACATTTAATATTATCAAAATTATTTTATTTTATTATTTTTAATTGAAAAAAAAACAAGCATAAGACACGATAATAGTACCTCTGAAGTCGTGTTGAAACTGATGTATTAATGTTTCGTATAAGTATAGATGATTGAATAAAATGTATCTTATTTATATATCTATATTGCAAGTTTCTCAGAAATTATATTTATCAAAATAAGAAAAATACTATAAATATATTTAAGTAACATTATTATAACAACTATTATATACTTAGCAGAGGCTTGTACAACATCAGGCATCGGCCTTTGCCTTTCAAAGGCACTGACCTGATCTGGAATAGGAACAGACACTCGTCCTCGGTTGCACAAGGTTTTGCGGCAATATTGACACCAAAGTTTGTCGGTACGTACCTGATAGTCGGACTGACCGGTCCAAAAACTTATACATTGCTCAGTATGGAGAACCAGGAAGAAAAAACCGTTCATGCTGAGCACCTGAAACCGTTTTTTCACACCAACAAGTTCGTCACTGAAAAACTGCCAGCGATGGACAAAGAGGGCGAAAGATCTCTCCCCTTGACAAGCAAGCTATTAGCGAAAATCCCACCAGTAGCGCGCGAAAGTCCGCAGGCGAGTGGCACCGAGGCAAAGAGCACACTAACCGCAATAGCGAAGCGCATTTCGGTTTCGGTAGCGGTAAAAAGCGGCTAGAGCGACCGTAAGGTTCGAAAAATGTGAGGTAAACATGCGAGCCTGTTAGACTTTCGGCTAACCCGAACGAGAATAAGCTTGTGAGCTCTGATGGGCAACCCTAAGGAATCTCTTTCACTATCTTTAGTCCTTTCTTCTGCCCCTTTGATAAACAAGGAATCCGTCGAAGTAAAGAAGAAGAAGCAAGACTACGCGCGCTTCGGGAAGCGGAGTCTTCAAAGAGCGGCTTCCCAGAAGAAGAATTGGCGTTCTGCCGCTCCAAAGAGGTCCCTAGTACCGCAGGACTGTTGACGGAAAAGAATCGAGACCTTAAATTCATGGATGCCTTGGTGGAGGCTCTCTAGGAGAACCTGGAAATTCCCCCTCCGCCTGGATTCGGGGACGCTGCCCCGCGGCCAAGCATTGCCGAGGCTTGTCAGGCCACTCTGGAGCTCTTAAACTGCTATAAGAAGTTCTACAAAACGTTCTTATTTGCGCGTGAGGAAGCGTTTTGTGCTTGGCAGCGCTACCAGCTTAGCCAGTATAGGCTGTAATAATGGAGGAGCGCATCTTTGAGCAGAAGCTCCTCTAGATGGCCCCATTCCGCAGGCTGCAGGATCGGAAATTCCAGAAGGAGTCCTTAGAAGAGTAAGTTCGGGCCTTTTAAAAGCGCATCCGGTGGGTGAACGCCGCCATAAAAGAGGAGGCTTAGAAGATGCTAGAGTAGTTAGAACGAGTCGCCGCTCGCGAGAGAGATGCAGGCTTGCGGGTTGCCACCGCTGTCCTTGGACAGCCATACCTAGGAGTACCTGGGCAATTCAAGCGGCGTTGCTTCCTTTGATGTCAGTTGGGGTTGTGTAATACGAGGGTAGTCTCAAAAGTACGCGACCTGACTTATGAATACAGGTAGTTTTAAAAAAACAATTACTGCGATTGACAATACCACCTTTTAACAACTTAATGTGGAAAATTCAAAACGGTACGTTTATTATTATTTTTTTTACAGACATCCAAAGTGAACGCTCTCAGTGAATTTGTAAATATGGAAAAAATCGGGCATCGTTATGTGATACAATACTTTCATTTGAAAGGTCTAAGTCCAACCGATATCAAAGCCGAGTTGGATTCTACTCTGGGGAAGTCTGCTCCTTTGTTTACAACTGTCAAATATTGGGTAGCTGAGTTTAAGCGAGGTCGTACGAGCTACCAAGATGAACACCGCAATGGTCGACCAAGTGAGGTCACTACGTCAGAAAATGTGAAGAAAATCCACAAAATGGTATTAGATGACCGTCGACTAAAAGTGTGCGAGATAGCAGACATGGCAGGTATTTCAAAAAGTGCTGTGCATCGCATTTTGACCGAAAATTTGGACATGAGAAAACTGTGCGCAAGATGAGTACCGCGTTTGCTCACAATGGAGCACAAACAGCAACGTGAGGATGTTTCCATCGAGTGTTTGACAATGTTTCGCAGCAATAAAGCCGAGTTTTCGCGTCGATTCATAACCATGGACGAAACATGGGTCCATCATTTTACACCTGAGACCAGGAAGCAGTCAAAGCAGAGGACTAAAAAGGGAGAACCGGCTCCAAAGAAAGCAAAGACAGTTCAGTTAGCTGGCAAGGTCATGGCATCCGTTTTCTGGGATGCGCGTGGAATGATATTTATTGATTATCTCGAAAAAGGAAAAACAATTAACGGCGCATATTATGCAGCCTTATTGCAGCGTTTGAGTGATGAAATCAAGAAAAAACGGCCCCATCTTACGAAAAAAAAAGTGTTGTTTTATCACAACAACGCACCAGTCCACACGTGCGTCATTGCGATGGCTAAAATCAATGAGTTAAAGTTCGAATTGCTTCCTCACGCACCCTATTCGCCAGATCTGGCTCCCTTGGATTATTTTCTTTTTCCGAATTTAAAAAATGACTCGGCAGCAAAAGATTTGCCAATAATGAAGAGGTAAAGTCTGCGGTCAATAGGTATTTTGAGGAGCTTGACGGTTCCTACTATAAAGCGGGTATCGAAGCTATTGAATGTCGTTGAGAAAAGTGTATCGAACTGAAAGGAGAATATGTTGAAAAATAAAAAACATTTTCGCAATTTTTTTACTGTTTTCTTTGTCGGGTCGGGTACTTTTGGGACTGCCCTCGTACATACACTTACCTGCTGGTGGCCGAGCACGTTATTATAGACTGTCTGTGGTACCTTTAGCAGATACTCGAGGAGTAAGAGATCCTATACCACGCTCCGAATTAAACAAAAGAGAAGAAGAAAGAGATTTAGGGATCAGCCGTTAAAATTTTTATTTTGTATTTTGATTATTGTATCCTACTTTTTTTTAAACAGAGCTTGTAGATCCCCCTTCTGAAACCTCGCAAATAAAGTTTAGTTTCAGTTTAAAATTAAAACTTAATGTTCAATCATTGTAAATCTTGCTTTCTAACACTTACACTTCCTCCTGTTTGTTTGGCATAACAAACCCGCACTGAATAGGTCAGAGCTGGGTAGAGTAAAACTACCAAGCGTCTAATGGGCGTTTTAACAGTTGGCGGTTTTGTTGCCGGCCGCCAGTCGTCGCGCCAGCGTGTTATACTAAAAGGCGTGCGCGAAATACACCTCTTTCTTCCTTGACATCATTGAGCCTCAAACGCCATGTGATTCGTTTAAGTAAATTTAACCGCCCGGTGACTGCGTACTCTTCATCGAGGAGACTAGTAGCCTCGCTAAATAAAATAGGAGATCTCCACCATAGTTTTTAAATCGTGTTTTGGTACGTGAGAAGCCCGCGTGATTCCTTCTTCCTTACCGTGAGAGTCTGCCTAATCTCGGAGGCTAGGCAAGCACGTGGAATCGCGCGCGCAATAGCTTCAGGCCACACGTGTATCTAAACGGCCTGCGGCTAGATTCATGCTGCTAGAGCGAACAGACTGAGCAGAACGTAGCCGGTTCGTTCCGATCGAAGATAAGGCGTGTGCGATGCGCGGTGTACTGCCCAATTAGCGGGGAACGAAGCAGATCCGTTATTCACGTGTGCACAAAGCGAGGTTTGCGCCGGCACGTGCGCAAAAGCGCGAGTGGCTTCCAGCCTAGCAAAGAAAGCATTCAATATTGTACTAATTACTTTTCTTTTTTTCGTATTTTTTCCGTATATATTCGGCTCGTGATTACTTGATGAAATTTAACGTCGACAAGTTTAATTGCAAAGTTTCTTTTCTTTTGCGTACCTCATCGTAAAATCGCCTTCTGACCCCCTTAGCAGAGAGCTACCTCCCGAAGCTAAGCAATATATAATAATAATAATAATAATAATAATAATAATAACGACGACGACGACAACGACAATAATACAGAAATAATTTTAAATATTTATGTTAATACATTCATATTCAGCTCTTTCAAGTTTTTAAATTAATTTGGGCATTATTTTATTAGTATTTGCTTAGCAATTCTTAATATTAAAATGTTAAATTAACAGAATGCATGTTTAATTTATCAGACACAAGCACACTTTCGCGTATTGACTAAATTCAAAGCGTAATAACTAACGAGTGGCCACTCGTCTTATCAAATTAAAATCCAGTCACAACCTTGTTTTCGACCGCCACAGTTACATCACTCCGCTCAAATATTATGACCAAAGGCGAAAAATCGCAAGTCCTTTTACGGCACGAGAAAACTAAGATGACACGTGATATCTCTACTGTTTTTTACCCGCGCGGTACTTTCTTGCTTGACTCTTTTTTTAAAGCGAAGAAAGCACGAATTGCTTTCTTCCATTAAAATATTAAATAATTTTCTTAACACAAACAATATTTATAAAATTAATAATCTTAAAAGTATTTGAATTCAATGAATTGGGATTTCGCAAATAGTTTTACGTTTTGCAATTAATAAGCGTTTTCTTATTTTTAAATTAATATATTATAATAAGTTAAAAATTCAATTCAAAATTGATAAATTTCTTTACCTTTAAGACAGTTTACAATTTACTAAGGTCACACTACCTAATACTGAGACGGACGAATTTCTGCATATCGCACTAAATATTACAACGTCGACGATCATCCGGATCGCTATTCGTCTTCAACGCATTCTCTGCCTTTTTTGAACTATGTACTACTTGTAAATAGTTTCTTGTGACATAGATTGTTTGCCAAAGGCTTTCTGCACTATTCTATTGGGAGTAAAAATTAATTCAGTCCGTTTCTTTGCGGTTAAAATGCATTTATTTCAAAATAAAAAGAATTAGAAGATTAATCAAAGTATCGCCCATCGCTAGTTACTACTTTTTTTCCACCTTTCAGGCAATTTTTAAATTCCATCTCGGAAAAAGTTCTCGCCTTTTGAAGTGATCCAAGTTAAGAGCCAATTTTCGATTTCTACAAAAGAAGTAAACTGATGATCTGCCAGATCGTGCTGCATCCCTCGGAACAACCGGTAATCAGAAGGAGCAATGTCCGGAAAATACGGTGGGTGCGGCAAAATATCCCACTTGAGCGTTTCCAAATATTTTTTGGCCAAGCGTTGTCATGCAAAAAAATAACTTTGTCATGTCTTTCCTTGTATTCTGGCCGTTTCTCTCGTAATGCACGGCTCAAACGAATCAATTGCAGCCTATACCGATCGGCCGTTATGGTATCGCCAGGTTGTAGCAGCTCATAGTACACAACAATCTTTTGGTCCCACCAGATACACAACATGATTTTCAAACCATGAATATTCGGCTTTGGTGTTGATGTTAAGATCGATGGCAACGATTGACCGGGCATAGCGTAGTATTTTTTCTGCTTGGGGTTATCATAAAATATCTATTTTTTATCCCCAGTAACAATTTTATGTAAAAAATCCTTTCTTCGTTGCCTTTGAATCAGCTGCTTGCAACAGAAAAATCGCCTGTCAATGTCTCTCGGTCTCAATTCATAAGGCACCCAATTGCCTTGCTTTTGAATAATTTCCATGGATTTCAATCGTACAGAAACTGCTTGTTGAGTCACTTCCAATCATGCTGCAAGTTCCTCTTGCGTTTGACTCCGATCTTCATTGAGTAATGCCTCCAACTTTTTGTCTTCGAATTTTTTCGGCTGTCTAGAACGAGGCTTGTCTTCAACGCTGCAATCTCTATTCTTGAAACGTCGAACCATTCCTTACAAGATTTATCAATTGGAGCATTGTCACCATAAACTTCCACAAGCATTCGATACGCTTTAGCTGCACTTTTCTTTTAATTAAAACAGAAAACTAAAACCTCCCGCAAATGCTGCTTGGTTAACACAAAATTGGACATATTTAACACAGTCGAAAACAAGATTTTTTTATGAAACTCAAAGCGATATAAACTGAATATTATTGACAGATATCTAACCTCTCTGAAACTACCGACTTCAGCTGTTACTATTAAATATTCATAGTAGCTAGAACCATTTTTTGAAAACGGCCTGAACCAATTTGTACTTCCAATAAATAAATCTGCGGCTGAAAAAATATCCTGTAAACAAAATTGAATTCTAAACTTCAAAACAAAATTTTTTGTTTAATATAGTTAGTAATAATATTAGATTACAAAAATCGATAAAGAAACTTCTTACGTCTTACTAAAACATATTATGTCAGCAACTAAAAAATATTAGGATGCAAAATTCATCACAGATAACAAGAATAGTTAACTGTTCACTATTAATTTAAAAAAAAAAAAAATGACCTGATTTTGAATTCTCCGTGAACTTTAAATCACAACTTCATTTTGTCTTTTGCTACAGTAATACTATAGTTTACAGTATCTTTGTTTCTATACTAGTAGTGTATAGTATCTTTATATCTTCTAATAAATGGCTACAAATTCTAATCTCTATCATGAAACTTTATTACTAATAATCTTACTTATTTCAGATAATTGAAAAGCTTGATATTGATTTTTACGTTTAATTTTTATATATATTTATTTACAGCTTTATAATGTGTAATGGGGTTCTTATCAAGTGCATGTGCGGGACTCTCCCTTGCACGTGCGCACTGCTGCGGCTGCAGCTATTTCTCGGTGCGGTCTTGAGTGCCGACGAGCGTTAGCCGTCGTGCAATGGCACTCGCGTGCAGTGCCGATCCTCTTACAACGTAGGATCTTCCTCCGATCCTACTTTCTATTACATGTGAGAGGCCTTACCTAAAGGCCCTGTTGCCGGTGATTTTCCCCACCGGGCTCGCCTAGTCAAGTGCAAGAATGCAGTATTTTGAAATACGTTGCTAAGCAACGACAATAAAATGAAAATACATTTAATTCTATATTCATAAATTCAAATTATTCTTTTCTAGATTTCCTTTATCCGCTGATACAATGATGCTCCTTGCAAATTATTAATTTGGAGATCATGATTTGAAAAAATATTATGATTAGTATTAATCAACTCCTTTTAGAAAACTAAAATTTTAAATAATATATTGGGTGTACAACTTTGCTTCCGCCGTTTTGCAATAGATGGCTGTAGCGGTAAGTAGTAGTTAAAATAAATAGATCATAGATGTCATACAATAAGCTTAGGTATTTGTAAACATAACGCCATCGAAATATTAGTCGATTTGTGTTTGCATCATAAAGTTATTCTCGATTAAACATGTCAGCTTACGAGCCAAATTCTCGTCATTTGCAAGAGGTTTTAATTTTCTGCTTTAATATGAAGAAATCTGCGACTGAGGCTCATCGAATGCTCTCAAATACCTATGGTGAGGCCGCTATTAGTGAAAGAACGTGCCGAGAGTGGTTTCAACGCTTCAAGAACGGCGATTTTAACGTCGAAGACCAGCATGGCGGTAGAAGAAAGAAGGTTTTTGAAGATGCAGAGTTGGAGGCATTACTTGATCAAGACTCGTGTCAAACGCAACAAGAATTGGCAGGATCATTGGGAGTGACGCAATAAGCCATTTCAAAACGCCTGAGAGTCATGGGAATGATTCAGAAACAAGGAAATTGGGTGCCGTACGAGTTGAAGCCGAGAGATGTTGAACGGCGTTTGTGTGTTTGTGAACAGCTGCTTGCAAGGCAAAGACGGAAGAGATTTCTGCATCGCATTGTGACTGGGGACGAAAAATGGGTTCACTACGATAATCCCAAACGCAGAAAATCATGGGGATATCCCGGCCATGCTTCCACGTCGACGGCCAAACCGAATATTCACGGTTCCAAGGTCATGTTCAGTATTTGGTGGGACCAGCTCGGTGTAGTGTATTATGAGTTGTTGAAACCGACTGAAACAATCACAGGCGATCGTTATCGAACGCAATTAATGCGTTTGAGCCGAGCATTGAAAGACAAACGGCCGCAATACAACGAGAGACATGATAAAGTGATTTTACAGCATGACAATTCTGGACCCCATGTTGCGAAAGTGGTCGACATACTTGGAAACTTTGAAATGGGAAGTACCACCCCACCCGCCGTATTCTCCAGACGTTGCTCCCTTGGACTATCACTTGTTTCGATCAATGGCACACGGCCTGGCTGACCAGCACTTCCGGTCTTATGAAGAAGTAAAAAATTGGATCGATTCGTGGATCGATTCAAAAGATAACTAGTTTTTTCAACGCGGGATTCGTATGCTGCCTGAAAGATGGGAGAAAGTAGTGGCCAGCGATGGACAATATTTTGAATCATAAATGTATAACCAGTTTTTTACAATAAAGCCTCGAATTTCGGATAAAAACGGCGGAAGCAAAGTTGTACACCCAATAGCATATTAATTTTATTTATTAAATTTTAAAATATTAGATATGGCAAAACTCAAATAATAGGTAATATTACAAAGATGTGATTATTGATGAAATGGATGTGTGTGTTTCGCTTAGCAAGTGTAAATTTTAACTGCGAGTGTAATTCTCCTTCTTCAACGGAGTTAAAAGTCGGACCTTCGTCAAACAAAATAAATTGGCACTATCAGTGTCAATTTACTATTGATTTGAACGTTGTAACTCGTGCATGTAAATTGACAATTTTTATATAATTTTACATGAGCTTATTTACAGTGTAGGAGAAAAATCCATAGAAAAATACAAAAAAAAATATTGAATTAAAAAAATACGAAAAAAAATTAAAAATAAAAAAAAAAAACAAAAAAAAGTAATGTGAGCTTCGAACACAAGAAGATAGTCTCAACCCTGTTAAACGAAGAGAACTTTCAAAAATTAAGGTTGTTCCTATGGATCACCGATCGAACTCTAATCACTTTTGATCACTTTTATATCTACCATCAAGGTTTGTAGATTTTTAAAAAATTTACCTCAAATTTATAATCGGTGACCTACAAAAACCCTCAAATGCGCTCAATTAGGTAAAATAGATTGATTTTTTGTAACTTGACACGCCATCTTGATTTGTAGATTTTTAGAAATCTGACTTCAAATTCGTATTCAGCAATCCCGAAATTCCCCGTATACATGAAATTTGGTGTAAATACGTTGTATAGCAATTTCAAGGCAGAAAATTAAGATATACAAATTAGTTTTAGTTCGTTTTCGCAGCTGCGGCCTAATTGATGTGTAATAGCAGGAGCAAGAGGTACACATAGTGCATGTGTATGTATAATACACCAGAATTTTGAGGCGATGTTCGACGCTTCTAATTTGAGTCAACTGACAATAGAATTTAAGTACGAATGGCAAGGTTATGCGGATCGCATCAATTTTTGTCTTTGCAGAAATCCAAAATCTGATTGTCACTTAAGAAATTGTATTAAATGCCCAAAACTGTCTGATTTTGAAGAGTCCATAACATCAGTGTTACTAGAAAATGATGCCGATGAAATTATTTTTAGTACCTGGCAAGCTACCGACAAGTGCACTTTAATAAAACAGTGCCTTGATGTACATGATTTTGTTACTGAATTATCACTCAGTCTCAAAAAATTGATTCCGCATCATTTTATTTCCAAAAAACAATCACAATTTATAAGTAGTCTTAAGAACACCGTAAAACAGAATGGAAGTTTCTTAGAGATAAATTATTCTAAAATTTACGCATATGTTGTTCCGAACGCCGCCCAACAATTTTACTTCAATAACAATCAATGTAGTATATTTGGTGGGTGCTATTCTTTACTACAAAGAAGGCGAAGATGTTAAACACTCGAGTTTTATAGTGCTCTCTGAATGTACATCTCATGATACCACAGCTGTGTATTTATCACAAATGCATCTGATACCTGAAATACAAAAAAAAATGTCCGAAAATAAAAAAAAATTATCTATTTATTAGACGGAGCAAAGCAGCACTTTAAAAATCCACAATCTACCAGATCCATCCACATGTACCAGATGGTCAATTTAGTGATCCACAAAGATGATTTTGGCATAGAAGCAGAATGACATAATAATGCTAATGCACATAGCAAGGGAAGTGTTGATGGTCTAGCGGCAATACTTAAGAGTCTGGGAACAAAGGCTAGCTTGCAAAATAAAGGGAATAATTTTATTCTAGAATCGACTCAACTTTTGAATCGGGCTAAAAAGAAATTTCCTAACGTCACATTTTTTTATTATACTAAACAGGATTATGATAGAACCTCTAGAAAACTGGCAAAAAGATTTTTCACTGCACCCCCTGTTCAAAAGGTTTTTAAAGTTCATGCTTTCAAGTTAACCTCAAACAAAAACCTTAATGCATATACTACATAGTACATATACTAATTTATTATTAGTTGCGCAACTAAGTTATCGTTGTTTTTCTTGATAAAAATGCAACTTTCTTGTAAAAAAAATGGTTACAAATAAGTTATTCTTAGTATTGCCCGTCGGTAGCTACAACTTTTCCTTATCTTTTTGGCAGAGCTTGAATACCCTTACGGCAAAAGTGTTCGTCTTTTAAAGCTATCCAAGAATCAACCCAATTCTCGATATCTTCGTATGAGCGGAATTGCTGCTCAGCCAGATCATATGCCATTAAACGGAAAAAGTGATAATCTGACGGTGCAATATCTGAGGATCATGGCGGGTGGGGTAAGACTTCCCATTTGAGCGTTTCCAAGTAGATTTTAACGAGCCCGGCAACGTGAGACCGAGTGCTATCACTTCTTCGTACTTCTGCTTGTATATAGGCTGTTTCTCGGCGATCGCTTTGCTGAATCGCATTAATTGGATTCGATACAGTTGCCTAGTGATGGTTTCGTTTGGTTTTAACAGCTCATAATAAATAACACCTACCTGGTCCCACCAAATACACATCATATCCTTTGCAGCGTGAATATTGGGCCGAGCCGACGACGTAAAAGCATGACTGGACAGTCCCCATGACTTTCTTCTCTTTGGATTACTGAAATGAATCGATTTTTCATAATCTGTCACGATGCGATAAAAAAAAAACCTTTTTTTATTTTGCTGCTGGAGCAGTTATTCACAGGCGAAGAAACGACGCTCAACGTCCGTTGACTTCAAAGTATAAGGTACCCAAGTTCCCTGCTTTTGAATCATTCCTAACGCATGCAATCGCTTGGAAATGGTTTAGCAGGTAACTCCTAATACAGAATCAGGCTTATTTCCCGTTTGGCATGGATCCTCGTCGAGCAATGCCTCCAATTCAATGTCTCCTAAGGTTTTTGGCCTTCCTTTACGCAGACGGTCGTCAATATGGAAATCACTGTCTTTGAAGCGACGGAACTAATAACGCACGTTGTTTCACTTAGAGCAGTATTTTCGTATATGTTTCGGAGCTTCTGATGTGCTTCAGCTGCAATTTTCTTTTGAAAGAAACAAGAAAAACAACACTTTCCGCAAATGACGATTATGCAGCACAAAATGAGACATTTTCACGCAACCAAAAGTATATGACGCTGAAACAAAATCACTAATGTGTCCAATCGATTTGCTTACCATATGCCTAAGTTTGTTTCATGACGTTTTAGATGTCGAAATCGACAAGCACTTACTGCTGGAGCCATCTATTGACAAACAGCGGAAACATAGTTGCGCACTTAATAGTATCCTTAAGATTTGAATATTAGCAAGAATACTTAAATATATTGTATTTGATTTCAGGACAAAAAATTTTTGTTAATTTGTTTGGAATATTTTGCTACACACAATTGAATTGGAAAGCAAAAACACAGGTTTATTTTTTAGTCATGTCCACTGGAGTAAAAATAATTGTTTCCTTGTTTATAATCTTATATACTAGATATACACAGTATGTCAGAAAAGTTCCCGAACTTTCGAAATAAAAAATCCTCAATTACATCTAAAAAGTTTATTCCAGTTAACTTTTAACATAGTCCCCTTCCCTAGATATACACTCATTTGAGCGCTCTATGAGTGATTCGAAGGCTTTCTGGTACTCCTCTGAAGTTATCGCTGTAAGACGCTCGGTGCAAGCCGCTTGAATGCTTGGTACATCTTCAAAAAATCGTCGTTTCAAGGCCATTTTTAGCTTAGGAAATAGGAAAAAGTCGGCTACAGCCAGATCTGGCGAGTATGGGGCGTGATTGATGCGTGGGATCTGATTTTTGGCAAGATAACGCTTCACAATGTTTGAATAATGAGCAGGCGCATTGTCATCTAGCCAACTCCACGATTCCGATTCCTTGTACTCGGGCCTGATGCGATTAATCCGGCGCTTCAGACGTTTTTACACCTCTACGTAATACGCAGCATTCACGGTGGTGTTTGGGGGCACAAATTCTTTATGTATCCGGCCTTTGGAGTCGAAGTAAGCGATGAGCATCGTCTTTACCCGTGATTTCTGTTGGCGCACTTTTTGAGGCCTCGCACGGCCCGGACTGAGCCAAGCGGATGACTGGCGCTTCGTGGAAGGATCGTATTGAAAGTACCAAGTCTCGTCTCTAGTCACAATTGAGGTTTGAAAGCCCGGAGTGGTGTCGCAAGTCTCGATAAAATCTTGACAACATTGGATGCGAGTTTCTTTTTGCTCTGGTGTGAGAAAGTGCGGAACAAATCGAGAGCAGACCTTCCTGCGGTTTATTTTTTCTTTCAAAATCAACGCGACGCTATCCTTGCTCATGTTCAGTTCGTCTGCCAACATTCTGAGAGACATGTGGCGATCCTGCTTCAGTAGCGCGCGCACGCGAGCCTCGTTTTCGTCGGTAACAGCTGTTGACGGCCGGCCGCTTCTCTCGTCATCTTTTAACGACTCTTTACCCTTCTTGAACCGACTGAACCACGTGTAAACAGTTGTACGCGACACTACACCTCCACCGTAAGCCAAATCAATCATTTTTTTCGTTTCCGCGAAAGTTTTTTTAAGTTTATAGCAGAATTTAATTGCGCCACGATGTTCAAATTTCTCATCCATCGTAGAGCTTGCACCGGGGTACTAAGCACACGTTCACTCAAGCACGTCTATCTCGGCAACTAATGAACGGATACTGGTGAAAAAATTCTCAGACACTCCAGAGGGATGTAGCAACATAGTACCGGTGTTGTCTAAGAGGTGGCGCCACTCGTACAAGCGCTACAAAATAAGTTCAGGAACTTTTCCGACATACTGTGTAAGTTATAGACTAGAATAGGTACTGTTTATAATCTTATATATTAGAAAACTGAAATATACTAGATATTTATAATAATTATAATAATATTTATAACAAAATTAAAAAAGTTCTGTTTCTGCTCGATTCTCTTTATTTACATAATATTAAGTATTTATATAGTTTTTGATTATCTTATTTCTTACAAATCGATTTAATTCATTCTTAACTAATGCTGCTTTGTGTATTTATGTATTATATTATTCCAGAGACAATTTAGAATGGTTAGCTCGTGCTACAAATTGGGCGAAATTAACTGCTACTGCTTCACTTGGGGTTATCCATCGGGGTCATGAACAAGAAGCTTTAGCCTTGATGCAGTCTTATTTACCAAGAGATACTGGTGCTGGTGCAGGATATTCAGAAGGTGGCGGCTTGTATGCTTTAGGATTAATTCATGCTAATCATGGAGCAGCTATTACTGATTATTTACTTGGACAACTAAAAGACGCTCAAAATGAAGTATTTATAATACCAAAAAATCAACTTATCATAATTTTTTACTACAAACATTTTTTTTTGTAGATGGTTAGACATGGTGGTTGTCTTGGATTAGGTTTAGCTGCTATGGGATCTCACAGGCAAGATGTATACGAGCAACTAAAGTTTAACCTTTATCAAGATGATGCAATAACTGGTGAAGCTGCTGGTATTGCGATGGGTATGGTCATGTTGGGCTCAAAACTGCCACAAGCTATTGAAGATATGGTTGCGGTAATTTGTGTATTCTATTTATATTTTTTCGATAAGTAAAATGTTTCTTAGATAAATAATACAAGTAAATTTGAAAAAGTAATGAGAAATTTTTAGTATCTGTTTTGTTACACAATATTTATTACTTTAGATTATTATCTTTGTTCGCTTATAGGCACTTGCAAAAAGTTCATTATCTTTTCAAGAGCAATATTTGTGATGCTCATTGAAATTCCATTCTTGCTGTGATCATGGGTATTATATCGTCTGCGAATCCAACAAGTTTTGCTTCATCTGGCATTTCGACGGCAAAGAGGTCGTCGTACAGTCATTTAGGTTATATCTATTTCCCGTTTCAGAAGTTTCTCAAATATTTTTTCCGTCTACGTATAGAAAGCAGAGTGACGTGTAGGAGCTTGGCGCGACGCTAGGTTTATCTGGCTTCTTAAGCAGTTTTGCACTCTTCCACTGTCTCGAGAAGGTCCCTTTGCTTCCTAGCGTATTAAGGGTAGCGAATGAAACATTATTTACTGACATAGCGTTTTACAATTTCAGGTGAAATTTTTCCTGGGCCCGGGGTCTTCGTATTTTTTTTAGCTTTTTTGTGGCTAGTTTAAGGTCCACAATTGTTAAAAAAGGAGACTTCTCTCAGTATATATATTATTATCTAAGTTTGTAAATATCACAGATTTATCACAGCTTGAGTTTTCATAATTATTAAAGTTCTCTATCACAGCCATATTGCAGTCTTTAATCTCTCTATTTGACACCTCAGTCCTATCACGTTTTTCGCTTTTGTGTGTCCGGTACTTTTCCAAAATTAACCTTTTCGTGTACAGGAAAGAGGCACTTGGCTACTTTCTCCACGAATAATATTTAAAGTTATGGTTTTAATAGGTATCCGATGACGCTTTTTATCACATTTTATACCCGTCTTCCCATATGTCCTTTTCCACATTTTCACATAATTCTTCCCATTTAGCTCTTTGACACTTTAAAGGCTTTTCTCTTGTGCCTTGTAGTCCATCCATAATTGGAGGATACGTTGCTTTGTTGTCGTTTTATTTGCTCTTGTATATATCCTTCTCAGGTGAATACATTTTTTTTTTATTTGCGCAATTTCCTCGTTCTACAAGTACATTGGTCTCTGTTCCTTCCTATACTTTTTCTTTTGCACCGCTATATTACATATCGTTTACAGTCTTTTGCTCAATTTCTCCGCTGTGTCGATTTTGGAAGTTTTATGTAGAAAGACTGCTATAGCGTCGTTTAATCTAGGTTCACTTATTGTTAGACTTCCTACGAGGGGCGTTTGAAAAGTCCGTGCAAAGTCCGAGAGATGGCACCACCGGCGCGTATCGAGGTCATGTTTAGTTAGTAGCATCTCTTGAATGAACACACACCGAGATGCAGCCATACTGGTCTATTTCTTTGTGTTTGGCATTCGTGTAAATCAAGGATGTCGAGTGATTTTCAAGAAATGGACGAAAAAGAATTTCGTGTGGTGATTAAACATTACTTTATGAAAGGCAAAACGCCTCGGGAGACTAAAGAGAAGCTTGATAAACATTATGGTGACTCTGCACCTTCGATTAGAACAGTTTATAAGTGGTTTCAAAATTTTCGGACTGACCATATGGGCACAAGTGACGCTGAACGTTCTGGACGGCCCTTTGGAGGTTACGACTCCAGAAATCATTGATCAAATCCATGATAATCCTCATCGACTATCTGGAAAAAGGTAAAACTATAGCAGGTGCATATTATTCATCGTTATTGGACCGTTTGAAAACCGAGCTGCAAGAAAAACGCTCGCGATTGGCCCACAAGAAAGTCCTTTTCCATCACGACAACGCACCAGCACACACCTCAGCAGTTGTGGTCGCAAAATTAATCGAAATATGATTCCAACTCGTTTCACATCCCCCCTATTCTACAGACTTGGCTCCCTCGGACTACTATTTGTTCCTCAATTTGAAGAAATGGCTGGTGGGACAAAGATTTTATTCAAACGAGGAGGTGATTGCAGACACTAATGGATATTTTGCAGACTTGAACAAATACAATTATTCGGAAGGGATCAACAATCTAGAACATCGTTGGACAAAGTGTAGAAGCCTAAAGGGAGACTATGTCGAAAAAAAAAGAAGGTTTACCCCAAACACGTAAGCAGTTTTTATTTTTGCACGGACTTTTCAAACGTCCCTCGTACATTCCATCCTTTTCTTTCCCGAGCCTTAAGTTTTGTAAGAGGTGTTTGTAGGTCATAGATAATATACCGTTGGTCGCTCAGGGATACCTTGTTGCTAACGTGCCAGTTCTGCACGTTTGATCTGATATTTGTAATCACTTGCGTCAGATCTATTATGGAGGTACTTTCTTGCTTTTGAAACGTTGGTTCGTCACCTGCTTTCACCATTCCTGCTAGCCACTCGGTAATTATTCTTCCTCTTCTATCTTCTCGGATTTTGCCTTACTGCGGTGACTTGGCGTTGAAATCTCCCGTTAATGTCGCTTTTGTTTTTTGTAATCTAATATTCTTACTTATTTTCTTCATGGTCTCTTCTAGCTCACGGATATCTCCATTACTAAATTAGTAACAGAAGTGTATCGTGTTCTCAGGTGTTTCTAGGAATGAGAAATCAGCTCCCTTTCCTTGTTTTTTGATGATAATATTTGCGCTTAGTACCTTGATGGCTGTGTTTATGTTGCTGTTGGTAATCCAGTCTTCCTTCTCTAATGGCTTTTACATTTGGTTCGCTTAATAGTAATAGGGATGCTCCTATTTCTTGCGCCGTAAATATCGCCATGTCATGTGCCTCACGAATTCGGTGTCTGTTAATTTGATGATAGGTTTACTCTATTTGGGCCCTTGTAGACTGCTTTCGTATATCCTTGTTATCATCATCTAGTGCACTTTGAATCTTTTTGACGTTCCATGATTTTGCACATTGTCCATCTGATCCTGATATTGCCAAGTGCGATTATGTTTTCAGCAACTTTTTCCTTTGCTATGACGGTTATATTTCTCTTATTACCGTAAGCTGGTCTTAATGCACTCACAGGAAAAGGTTCTCAACCCGGACCTATCGATTTTTTTGGTTCTAGGGTATGTTAAAGTACATGAAAAAATAAGAGATACGTGTTTTTTCTCATTGGCTAACTTCCACTTTTAAGGGGTTAAAATAACCTCTTAAAAAGGGGTAAAAATCGTTTTTTGTAAATATCTCATAAATTAATAGGGATACTTTAACAATTCAACCGGCGAAAAACTTGTTATTTAATGTAGAATTTTGACCCATAATTTGAATCCCATAATTTTGCAACTCCAAATTTTTATGGGGGTAAATTCAGTTTTTATAACGTATTTTTTGATTTAAAACTTTTCAAATTTTATGTAAATAGTGAAAGATAATTTTTTTTTTGCAAAAATGAAAAACTAAATTGACGTGTCTTTGGGTTTTTTAGAAATCACCCCTTTAGAGAGGTAACCAACCCCTAAAACAAAATTAATTCTCCTCAAAGTCTAATAGGAATATTTTAATGACTCAAACGGCAAAGAACTTGTTATTTGATATAGTAATTTTGTGCATAATTTTATGCCCGTAGTATTATACTACATCATTTTTATCTCATAATGTAGCCTTCGTTATTTTTGTTTTGATTAATTCTATTTTTTATTGTGTTTCATAGTACTTCTTTTGTCAAATACAAATAGATTTTAAAATTATTTATCCTATATGAAAAAATTAAATTTATTTTTATTTTTACAAAATTAAATCAGAACTACGGATTTAGTTAAAATAATAATATTTACGTGTTATTACAATACATTATTGGTTATTTATTAGTAGTTACAGCTACATAATTTTATTTTTCAAAGTTTTGACAATAATGACAATCGTCATAAAAATGTTTAGAACATAATGATTTTTTACACCAACCACAACGTATAATAGCAATATTTAAACAGCCTTTTATTTTGCAATTTGTACTGCAAGAATCTCCAAAACTAAAATGAACAGGACTATCAAATTCATCAGGTTTTACATCGATGTAACCACTTTATATTTAAAGAGATTCATATATTTAGGTGACGAAAGCTAGTTGTAGACTAAAGATTGAAGTTTAATTATGTTATTCCTTAAATGTAAATTTAAATCATAATTCAATAAAATCACGTTATCGGAAAATTGTCCAATAAAGTTCTTTCAGATGCGGAATCCATATACATCAAGCGGTTGTATTTTTCCTGTTGTTCATGCTGGTATCTTTTTGATATTAACAATTTTATTTTCTGGCATTGTTTCTTCTACAACTGTATCACAGTGCCCACTTCAAGAATCGAGTAATAGTACAGAGTGATGAATTACGTTTGGATAAAATACTTTTCCGAACCAAATCTTAAAAGGTCTGTAATTAAAACATAAATGCATGAAATTATTCAGTATCATATTGCATAAAATATTTATCCTATTATTTAGTATCACATTGCATAAAAGTGGTTTGAAATATGCTTACTTGTAGTTAATTTTCCAGATTTACATACTACTTCTACATATACGTTTTTTGGTTTAAATAAATTAGCTTCTATTGGGTGTACAACTTTGCTTCCGCCGTTTTTTTCCGAAATTCGAGGCTTTATTGTAAAAAACTAGTTATACATTTATGATTCAAAGTATTGTCCATCGCTGGCCACTACTTTCTCCCATCTTTCAGGCAGCATACGAATCCCGCGTTGAAAAAACTGGTCATCTTTTGAATCGATCCACGAATCGATCCAATTTTTTACTTCTTCATAAGACCGGAAGTGCTGGTCAGCCAGGCCGTGTGCCATTGATCAAAACAAGTGATAGTCCGAGGGAGCAACGTCTGGAGAATACGGTGGGTGAAGTAGGACTTCCCGTTTCAAAGTTTCCAAGTATGTCTTGACCACTTTCGCAACATGGGGTCGAGCATTGTCATGCTGTAAAATCACTTTATCATGTCTCTCGTTGTGTTGCGGCCGTTTGTCTTTCAATGCTCGGCTCAAACGCATTAATTGCGTTCGATAACGATCGCCTGTGATTGTTTTAGTCGGTTTTAATAACTCATAATACACTACGCCGAGCTGGTCCCACCAAATACTGAACATGACCTTGGAACCGTGAATATTCGGTTTGGCCGTCGACGTGGAAGCATGGCCGGGATATCTCCATGATTTTCTGCGCTTGGGATTATCGTAGTGAACCCATTTTTCGTCCCCAGTCACAATGCGATGCAGAAATCCCTTCCGTCTTTGCCTTGCAAGCAGCTGTTCACAAACACACAAACGCCGTTCAACATCTCTCGGCTTCAACTCGTACGGCACCCAATTTCCTTGTTTCTGAATCATTCCCATGACTATCAGGCGTTTTGAAATGGCTTGTTACGTCACTCCCAATGATCCTGCCAATTCTTGTTGCGTTTGACACGAGTCTTAATCAAGTAATGCCTCCAATTCTGCATCTTCGAAAACCTTTCTTCCACCGCCATGCTGGTCTTCGACGTTAAAATCGCCGTTCTTGAAGCGTTGAAACCACTCTTGGCGCGTTCTTTAACTAATAGCGGCCTCACCATAGGTATTTGGGAGAGTTCGATAAGCCTCAGTCGCAGATTTCTTTATATTAAAGCGAAAAATTAAAACCTCCCGCAAATGACGAGAATTTGGCTCGTAAGCTAACATGTTTAATCAAGAATAACTTTATGATGCAGACACAAATCGACTAATATTTCGATGGCGTTATGTTTACAAATACCTAAGCTTATTGTATGACATCTATGATCTATTTATTTCAACTACCACTTACCGCTACAGCCATTTATTGCAAAACGGCGGAAGCAAAGTTGTACACTTAATACAATAGGACCAAATTGAGCACTCTGTTCTTATAAGACTATAAAAAGTGGTGATAGTAGTTGCCCCGCGGCTGATGTAAGTGGTTGTATGGCGTAACTGTGTGTTGTTGATGAAACCGACTGTACCATGCATTGTACTTATTTTTCTCCTTCTACTGCTAATGTCCTTCCAGAATAAGTTTTTAATTGAAATCCACTCTGATCTGAATAATATAAATTCTAGATTCCAATCGTTGGTAGACAGGATTGAACGTCAGCAACAAATGCATCTGCTTTTGTGTGAAGGTCTAAATCACTTTCCAGTGTTTTCCTAGTAATAAATTTATTTATTTTTCTAGATACTATTCTATAACGATCTTTATTCAACCATAATTATAAAAATTATGGTAAGAGTAAACTTAATTATAAAAGTAACCCAAAAGATTATTAATGACATATATTAAAATTGAATACAATATTATTAATTCGACTAATATATAATAAATGCTACATTATGAGATATAGATGGTGCACAAATTTCTACATTAAATAACAAGTTTTTTGCCGTTTGAATCATTAAAATATTTTTAATAGACTCGGACGAATTTAAAATTTTGTTTTAGGGGTTGGTTACCCCTCTGAAGGGGTGTTTTAAAAAAACCTTATGACACGTCAATTTAGTTTTTCATTTTTGTGAAAAAAAATTATCTTTAATTATTTTCATAAAATTTGAAAAGTTTTAAATCGAAAAATAAGTTATAAAAACTTATTTACCCCCATAAAAATTAGGGGCTGCAAAATCCTGGGAAAAAAATTATGGAATAAATTTCTAAATCAAATCACAAGTTTTTTGCCGTTTGAATTGTTAAAATATCCCTATTAGTTTATGAGATATTTACAAAAAACGATTTTCACCCCTTTTTTAAGAGGTCATTTTAATTCCTTAAAAGTGGAAGTTAGCCAATGAGAAAAAACACGTATCTCTTATTTTTTGATGCACCTTAACACATCCCAGAACCAAAGAAATCGAAATGTCTGGGTTGAGAACCTTTCCTTGTCAGTTTTATTTTATCCTTTCATTTGTTGGAGCTACATATAGCGCTGCGCACTTCTTCCTCTCCGGTCAGTGTATCCATTCTTTTGATGTGCATGATTTTATTATCAGTGAATAACGTCGCCGAGGCTTCGGGTAATTTTCCTCTGATTTCTTTTTGCAGTGCTTCCGTCTTATTTACACCTCTGTAAATTTTCAGTTTTCAGATTACCATCTCTCGTTTCTGACACATCCTTGATGTTAATGCCGTCTTCAGTTAGATTAATTCTTGCTTTCTTAAGTTTTAACGCGTCGGAGTAGTTTTTCCCTTCTAGGGAAAAATCTTTTAACTAGGACGGCTTCGTGTGTTGTCCTTTTTTTCAGTTGCGGTGTCCTTGATGGATAGTTCCTTGATGAATAGCTATTAGGCTGTTGGTTAATGCTTGTGTAACGTCGGTACACGACCTTTGTTTTTTTTTCTCGTGTTAGCCGATAAGTTTCTTTTCTGCCTTTCTTACCACGATGAAGCCCTCTTCACTACCTGCGCAACGCACTTTACACTGACGTAGACCGTTGTGACAGTTAACCTAAACTCGAACCAAGAGTTGGATAGCCGCTCGCGTTAGACTCAATTTGACTACGATGCAATTTTTTACAAACAATCACACACAAGTAATCAAAATCATGCACACTACAGCTGAAAATAATGTTCTTCTTTCCAAGTTGGTCAATACAAATTTTTCCAACCTAATTTTTTCTTGAATAAACATCTATAGCGTAATTTGGGACATCGCGGAATAACCTGGAATGTAACGAATTCTTCTTACATAACCCTCATAATAATTTCTTTTTATATAATTAATTAGTTACATACAAATTTTTAAAATAAATAATTAATTTAAATTATTAGGTCAATGTTTAGCTGTTACATGCATCTATTTTAAAAACATTCCTCTTGTTGAATTTTAATTTATACGGCTATTATTCGGCGGCAATTCAACTATCCTATTTATTATTATTTCACTATTTTATAGTAAATATTTACTTTTATTATACTATTTTCTGTATCTATAATAACTCTCTGCGACATGCATTTTTATAAAAATATTTGCGTTTTGTAATTGAAATTAATTCTTTGATTAACTCTCTACCAAACAATTATTTCTATATTATTACTGGTAATTTCAATATTAATTTATAATTGCATTAGTGTATCGTATTTCTATTAAATAACTCTTTGAAAATAAAGTAAACCATATAAGTACTTCTCCAACAGTCCATTAATTAAAAATTATAACATCTAAAGAATGATTATTTAAACTATTGTTCTACAATTATTTCTTTTTTGTAATTATAAATCACTCGTGTCTATATTAGCAATCTTTTTTATTATTCAAATAATCATTCTTTATCTAAAAATCATTATGTAAATTAATCACTTAAAATGCGACGAAAAACTTCGTTTTTTTTTTGTA